>JAUTXW010002738.1:360000-482854 GCA_030620095.1 Kuschelorhynchus macadamiae | reverse complement strand
CGTTTCATTGGCATTAGTCATAGTAAAACCTGAACCAAATTTGATTTAAACATATCTTGAAATGTCCGAGGTACATCCAAAAAAACTAAATAAAATATTAGTATTGTAACACACTGTATCTCAAAAACGAAGCATTTGTATACCTTTGTTTATATAACTTTTTTTTCTTATTTTTATGGGATAAATCATCTTTTAAATAAATTAAATAACCTATCTAAAAGTACAAGGTCAATTAAGAATCTTCTGTATTTAAATAAATGTTACAAATTCTGAAATAAGCCCCACGAAATGAACCAGTATACTCAATTAAATAAAGATATTACGCCTGTAATAAACTTTTGAGAAACTTGTAAAACCGTTTCGACAGCATAATTTACTTATACTGTTTATAGAAGGGAACTGACATTTATACACTTTGTTGTATTAAAAAACAGTTCTAATCTTAACAGTTGAGAAAACGTGCATATATATATATATATATATATATATATATATATATATATATATATATATATATATATATATATATATATATATTTATATATATATATATATATATATATATATATATATATATATATATATATATATATATATATATATATATATATATATATATATATATATATATATATATATATATATATATATATATATATATATATATAGAAGAAACTTTTTTCCTTTTTTATTCTCGCGAAAAATATATTAGAAGAAAATTTTGAAATATTTTTATAAAAACCTGGGAATCATGAATATTCGAGGGTAATATCCCTAATGCATCTATTTTGTCTGGAAAAACGAATTGTTCAAATAATATCATAAGCATATAAAAAATTCCCCTATTCACAAATTGTGGCAATAGTTTAATCACAAAGAATGTTTTAACTAGATGCCAGGAGACGCACGCCGATACTTCATTTCGTTCATGATATATTTTATATCAAATTTATCCTAATAAAGCTAGTGATCCTTTAAATGTGAGCAGCAGTTTAGAATAAGTTAACATATGTCAAAACGTTAAGGGCAATAACATTTTCATATCTTAAAACAATGAAAACGATAAGGGTAATAAAATTTACATATCTTAATACAATGGTATTCACACAAAAAAATAAAATTGATTCGATTCCTAAAAGTTTTGTGTCAAGTGTACCTATTGTAACTAATTTCTACACCAAAAGGCCTTACCAATTGTTCTTATATTAAAACGTTGTCTGGTATATCACAAGTTAAAGAAATTGTAAATATTACCTCTCCTGATTTATGTTTTAACTTATTTATTATTATTTTTACCGAAATTGACAATCAATTTCTCAACAAATGTTGAGTTCCAAGCCCATCACGGATGCATGCATCAAAAGGAGTGGGCTGGTTTCTAATAGTTCTATACACAAAACTACACTTTGTTAGAATTTTCACACTATATGGCAAGTACAGAGCAGGTCTGCCATCTGGATGTCGATGAAGGTGTTAGTATGCAGTCCTATAAATTTCAGGTTCTCTTCTAGCGTTTCTGGACTAGTCCAGTTGATGATACGATGATCGGTATCACATGAACCTTATTCAGTCGCCACATGTGCTGTATCTCATTGTTATTGTTGGGTACAGCGACATCTATCAAATAAGCTGTCTTTGTTTCATTATTTAACAGCCATTCCGTGTGTTAATAACTTGACCATGTATTGACATCACAAATCCTATTGTTTCTTGAAATAGTTGTCTATCCTGCAGCCACCTGTTGGATGCTTTTTTACTATGTGTAGCTGTTCTTGTTTGTGGAGGTCTGAAATTGACTTTAGGATGATGTTGTCACTTGCGAGATTGCGTGGAGAGTAGGAGTTGTCACTTAGGGTCACTATGCGGTGGAGGCTTCATGTTTGTGCCTTGTTGGTGAAGAATTCTCTCAAGTTTTATTATTATTATTATTATTTCTATTAATTATTATTATTTATTTTTCATTATCTATAAAAAATAAAATATATCCTTTAATATAATATTTTCCTTCAAAAAAGAAGGTTTTATTCCAGGAATTGGAATTTATCCAATATTTAAACAGTTTATTAGGCCGCCATTTTGATCCACCGTTATGAATTTATATAAAAAATTTACCAGTTTATCCCTAAATCATACTTTATTTTTACCCAAATTTTCAAGTTCATTCGATAAATAGTTTCTTAGTAATGATATTTTTTACATTTTGTGGGACCGTCATTTTGTTCCGCCATATTGGATTTTTACAAAAATATAACCATTTCATCCCCATATGATCTTTGATCTTTTATCAAAATTTTAAGTCAGTTGGATAAGTATTTTTGAGCTGTACCACCACATACAGACAAAACGACAGATCGACAGACTGACGGAATTTGAAGAACATGTTTTTCAGGGTCCTTACAGTGGAAGTAAAAAGGGAAAAATAATGACATGTTTGGTACTAACGGGCACCATAACTTCTAACAGAACATTCTTCATAACGAAAAATGCATTTGTATAGTAAATAACTTAGCTATAAAACAATGCACACTTTACAGCTGTATTATTAAACAAACGTAACGAAATAATGAAAGAATAAACTAGGAAAGGAGATTGCGCTCAGCGCCCAGGCGTTGACCTAAATTCACGATGAGAAGCAATAAAAGGAAGGCCAGAACGAAGAAGGCGAGATAAAGAAGAAGTATATATTTAGGAATGAATGACAGAAATAACTTTTAGGTAATACAAAGTAGTTCTTTTTTAAAATAGTATTAATTTAGGTTCAAAATGAAACAGTTCGGTAACACAGGTAGAGATGAGGTTTCTTAGTTTTTCTTATTTCTATCATTTCCTATAGAATTCACCGAGTAACAATTACATCTAGACAAAAAGCACGTCGGATAATGTTATTTTATCGTCTCAAGTTGAATTTAAACTTTCTGTCTTAATTTAAAATATTTCACTTCAAATTCAAAGTGTCTGACGTCAAAAATCGTAATCATTAAGGGTTTTTTTGTCATTTTGAAGTTACGTAGTTTCGAACATACACATTTGATGTTAAAAATGAATGTTGTGTAAAAGGTAAACACAATTCAAATTGAGTTTTTCAATTGCTGCTACTGCTTAGTTTGTGAGTAGATCTACCTATATTCTAATTATTTATTCAGTGGAGTGTCAACTGTACCTGGGTATTGGTGATCCTAGCCGAGCATCCACGTAAAAGGGGACTATATCTGGAAAATGTCAGCCAGATTGGCCCTACAGTTTATCGAAGAATCTGAACTTAGGCCATCCTCTATACCTGAGAGTGTGTGTGATAGCGGGGAGTGTGAATTTGACATCACAGTACCACGGGATTACACTCTTCACTATATGGATTTTTAATTACACTGATATTGTGCGCAGACTTACAGAGTCCTTACGCACTTACTGGGTTTCGAACCTGACCATACCGGAAACATATATCAGATGACCAGTACGTAAATGCCGAAATATAAGTTATGTTTGGTTCAAACGCTAAAATTATGATTCAGATTTATATCACAATGTGTTCCCTTCGCCTTATTGGATTTTTACAAAAATGTAACCAATTTTTTTTGTTGCATAGCTTTTACGTTACATTGTGTTCCAAGTTTAACTAGTAAATGCAAATTGAGATTAAGTGTTTGATGGCGGTTAATAAATTAAAATTTTTGCGCCTTCATTTTACATCTACATTTATTTTACCACAAGAAAAAAATTTTTGTAATAGAATTTGCTTAGACGGATTTGGTTGTGCTTGAGTGTTTTTAAATTAGAAAAATTACTTTTTTTGTAAACTTCGTAAAACTAATTTTAAACATTAAAATAGTTCTAAATATTCCCGTAAAGGCGAGACATGTCACTATTTTCCGTTTTTAAATTTATAACTTGACTGAGACTTTGTATTTTTATTAAGTGTACATCACACTATCGATTATTTAGAGCATTATTTTATAGCACATTTTATTTAAAAAATTACCTAGCCAATGGCTACTTCCTTTAATATGTAATGCAAACATAGGGTAACCTATATTTTACAACCTTTACAAATTCGAGACATTCTTTGTGTTTAGTTTATCCTTTGTAATACTGATATAACTTGTCCTATTTCCATTGTCGTGTCGTTATTCATTAAACCCATTAGCCTGCGGCGCAAATTTCCAACGTTATTAAATGTTCTTCATCTGAGTTTGTGTGTCATTCATAATTCAGAGAACTAGCCTTTGATACAAAGCAAATATCCAATTTCATTTTAGGATGCTGCCAGAAAAACTCTTAGCATATCATAATGTATCGATTTTAAGAGTACAGGACTGATTGTAAAACTATTTACAATTAGTTCTCCGGAACCAAAAAGGATTTACTTTTATTTTTTCCATATATAATAATCACTTAGGGCTAGTTCGAGTAAGACGGGTCTATTTAAACCCCGTATTATAAATTGCATATGTAATGTCTGTAAGATGACCTAAACATTTTTTCTGTTGTGCTGTGTTTAATGTCATTACCTACTTTGAAAATGGTTAGTTCGTAGTTCTGGTCTATGATGTGATCTCATATCAGCTAGTCTATATTTAGCATTTGAAACAATGTGGCCATAGTGTTAGGTGTAGAATGCTAAACTCGATAGTACAGTGAAGATTTTCAGGGTTTTTATTCCATACTAATTTGGACATGAGGTTAATCTGGTAGGACCGCATATAGTCGAAAAGATTCTTTATGTTTGTCTGAATAACTCCAATTTGGTTGGTGAAAGGATGTAGCTTTTCTCGATCACTACTTAAATATAAGTATTTTAGCATCTATTAGTTGTTAAAATACGTATATTTAATTATTTCAATTAACCTTTTTAATTTTTTACAGAACTAAACAATTTTAGTAAATAGTAACAGATTTACTAAAGTTTATCTAGTAACCTCATCTTTTAATATACAATTCGTACAGCAACTCCTATTGTTTGTGGCTAGTAAAGTACACATAACCGACTTTATGAAACTAACAGAACCACAAATCATTTCCATTGCTATCCTCATTGGGGAACTACAACTTTGGTATTACTTAGTATTTTTTGTAAATTCGTTAAATTTTTAAACAAGTCTTACTAAGTCCGAAAATTTTAAACATTTTTCATTTTCTTTTAGGTCGTTTTTAAAATTAAATTATTGTTACCTAAATTATATACTCCATTTATTTTAAAACTCTTCACCGGAATCAGCTAGAATTTTGTACACTGACAAAATTTAAACAACTATGTATCTAAATAATTGAAAATATGTAAATCATACATTTGTATATTACAACGTTTATATGTCTTCCAGTAATAAATTTACTAAAATATAAGTTGTTAATATATTGCTTTTACTAAAATTTATAGAAATATGACAAATCCTAAATATGTTTTTTAGTATTAGAATTAAATTTAAAAACAGTTGAAATAAATTAGCACTTCTAGGAAGACAATGGAATTACATTCTCTTGTGAAGAATAATGTCTGAACAGACATTAACGCTTTCAGACTGCAATTATCATGAGGCAGCATTTTATGTATTTCTTTTTAAGGTGGGAGGTCAATCTTTTGCCTTTGGTGGTTCAAATGTTTTCATTCCCAAAAACGTATTGCTCTAGAGATTCCCCATGAATGTCATAAAACTTACAGTTCTTTTTTAGTTTTTTACATTTTTTTAAAAACATAAGAGGCGTGTCTAACAACAATGACTGTAAATAAAAATTCTTCCCCTGCCTTATTTTTGGGGTGTTCATTGTATCTCTGAAATTATCTAGATCAGATATTCATAGACTATTATCTGCGTATTTGAAAATTATCAGAGAATTCTACTCCAGATAATTTGACAAACATCTGACAATAAAATAATATTAATAATAGGTAGAATATAAAGATATAAGTTAACGATCGATTGTGTTGATACTTGAAATTTCTCAGAAATATAAAAGAGGAAATTATTTAAAAATGAAAAACCAATTGATTTAAACCTCCAACCAGTTGACGTCTTATATTTAGCTTAGATAAGTCGGTAAACGATAAACCGCCCTCAGAAGGGATGTTAAATAGTACTTCTTGTAAAGTTAGGATTTCTATGTACGTCTCACCAAGTAAAGTTTATACAACTTTACTTGGTGAGAGAGAAAAAATTTCGTGGATTAGGATGCCAACAGATATACTTAGATAAATTCGGAATTTCAAATTAGTCAACGAATAGTAGTACAAGTCTGTCCTTTAGTGGTATTTGACACCGTATCGTCCTTGTTTCTAACACAGCGCACTTTTTACCGATCAATGAGGCTTCAGCGGTCCTGTTCTTTGTGACCTATTTTAGTGCATTTTTTACTTTTAGTACATGTCTGGAGAAGGTCATGCTAGAAACATTAACAAAAATTATGTTAGCAAATAACTAAGTGGTTGACTTGTTTATTATAATTTTTCGAGGGAGAATTTGCGAGCAAATCTCAATTGATAATTTTTATCTGGAACGAACATATGTAAATTTTAAATTGAATAAAAACAAGTCTTATTTGATGTTGTATTGCAACAATAATTTATTTATAACATAACTGTGTTGTATTAATTATTCAAATTTAATTTTGTGCCAACAGCTGATGAAAATTCATTACCATTCTGGTTAGGTAGTTATTTTGTATTTGACCAGGTTTTTATTAAAAACTAGTTTTTTTAATACCTTTCTTTATTTCTAAATATTGGTTGCATATTTTTTTAGGCCATCCACATCCATAGCACTTAACGGTCGAACCTCAGGAACATAGAAAAAATATTTTAACACCCACTTAAATAGTTTGTTATTCAAGATAGAAGAAATGGTGGTTATGAAAGTTATTTTGTTTTACCTAAACCATCAGAATTTGTGAACAAAAAGCAAATGGAAATTGGATATTTTAAAGTCAACCGAGAAATTTGACAAAAATTCATTGCCATAAGGGGCAATGTGTTAGAAAGAGGTAGAAAATACATATAAGTCGTTAGAAAGGAATACAGTCCATCTTATGGCAGGGTCTTGTCAATTTTTTCGGTTGTATATAAAGATAAGTGTATAGAGCCTGGTATTTTTATAATCAGCAAGAGATGCACATTTACTGAAATAATAGTATACAAGTTGTTCCATTTAAAACAACAAAGTTGATTGCGCACCTCATATATTACATGTACCTATTTTTTTTAATAAGCAAACACTTGTATGTAGAAAAACTTTTTGAGAATGTCAATGGCAGCTTTCTATTTGTTAACCAAAACCGAAAAGACCCTATATTAAGCTTATTTAAGCAAGACAATCATTTAGCTGCCTCAAAAGTTTAAGTTTTTTTTTCGTTTGGCATACTTCTATTTTTGTATTTGTTTGGTACCCAGTATAATGTGTTTTTATTTATCAATCAAAGTTCTTTTTCAAATAAACCAAACTTTTTATAAAGAACAACTTGTTTTGCTGTAATAAAAAAGTTTTTCATTTGATACCTAAACACTTTTAATTACCTGATATAATAATACAATTAAGAACTTTTAATTATGTTTGTATGAACTTTTCTTATTTTTTTTAATTGAACCGGTTTTTTAAATACTCGAGTACATTTAAAGGACACGGACATATTATACAGGGAGCACCTTTTAAAATAGCAAAGTGGATGCTCAATTTTTTATTTTCCAGTTGTTTTTTATTTATTTTGTTGGCAAATTCTGATTGTTCATTTTCTTCTATCGCGAATAATAAAATCTGTTAGTGTGGTCAAAATATACGTGATCAACCTGTACCTCTTTAAAAGGTCTTTGGAACTAACCAAACTTTAAATTGCTAGATCACGTGGAGGTTCAAAAAAATTACAAATGAGTTGAAAAAATTAATTTTTATCTATCATCTGCTTAAATATTGCAACTTTGTAAATGCAAAAATCAAGAAGTACAGCTAATTTTTTTCTCACTGATATCTCCTGAAAAAAAGAAATAAATTAAAAATTGGGAACGTGTCAGGGGACCTAATTTACAATAACTTCACTGAAAATTAATAGTTTTTTATATTTAAAAAATTAATTTGAAAAGGAAATTTCGTGGCTACAATATGGTAACATTTTCAAAATATGGTAAATATAAAAACTGCTGGACGCTTGAAAGGAAAACAAAAAATATCTCGAGAACCAAATGAATTACAATGTTGGGATTTTTATTGCTAACAGGGTTTTATACAACTATGAGCTACTAATCATACCTGAGCGATCTATGAAAAAAATCAATTTGAATCGATTTTCGGAACTTTCTTTTTTTATGAATATACAGGCCATTATCAATAATATAGACTACCTTAAACAATTATCCTGAACTTAAGAACCTGTAGGTGAAACAAAGAAGTTTGTGAAAATAAGTAATGCCATTAGCATATCTAATGTTTAGATAATATACGGGATGAGCCAAAATTTGGTAAACGGACACTAAATTGAAAATTGTTTATGTTTGTACATTTTTCTAATATTGACTTTTTCGTTGAAAATAAACCTTTAAAAGCACAATTCACAAGTTGATTTGTGTAAAAGGAACCTTTTTGCCTTTTTTCAAATTGTATAGTACATTTATTTTTAGAAAAAAATAACACTCTTTCTTTTACAAATATTTTGGTCAGCGCGCAGAGTTAGTTAACTGTTGGAGGAAGCATTTACTTAATAATTTGACTAAATCAACTAGAACCAAACCATAGTACATTTTTACACAGTGTAAAAGTTGTTTACCTAGAATGAATTTTTAATTGTTTTATTATACTAGGTTGTTAAAAATGTTAGAGAAATTATACAGGCTCTATTCAATTTTAGTTAACAGTTGAAGAACTTTTTTATAAAGTATAGCAAAAAAATGGTTCTTATTTTTAAAGTAAGCAAAACTTTTTTTATAAAGAACAACCTTTTTGATATAATAAAAAAACGTATTCCTTTCGAGTGTCCAGCAGTTTATTTTTATAGTTTTGCAGATTTACCTATTATTATAATAAGTATTAATCCACTTTGTTCGTATGGTATTATCTTCCTAAAGGCCCTGGAAGAATTGGAACAATAGTATTGTATTGAAAATATCGTTCTGTTTATGTGATAAACAATCATTACTTCGGCTCATCATGCTTTTTAGTACTTCCTCGAAAATTTTATAGTCAGCCGCAAATAAAAATCTGAATCCTATAATATCTCTCTACATTTACACACAGGTAATACTTTGAATAGACGATACTTCCAATATTAAATAAATAAACCCTTAAATGCAACCTAACTTTGTATTTCATTCCGTATAGGGAAATTTCCACGTAGCATAAAGCCGGAGGCCAACGCTATTGGCCACGTACAGAGCCTAGAGTTGCCAATTTACGACGTAATGCATTCGATCGGCTGGTTAAATTCGTTTATAGTTAAGCATAATGTTTATATTGTATTTCTAAACAAGTAGATGCTTCTGGCATCATCAAACCACATATTATTGGGCACCTTCTAATTGAACTGCGAAACAAACAGTTAATGTGGTTAATTTATTTTTATTTGATGGACTATCTATTTGAAGTAACAAACATAGAAAAAGACTCCAAGTCTCGGTCTCATTAAATTATAATTTTACAATTTACAACAAACATGACACGTGTTTCGCCCTTTCGAGCATCATCAGACCTACAAACAACAGAGAGAACCTTAGTAAATAATCACACTCACAAATCCTAAAACAATAACTTACAAATAGAATAAAACACACTAAAGCACAACAAAACAAACAACTACTTATACATATTTGATGGACATTAAAATGAGGTTAAGTCTCACGTGAATAAATAAAATAAAATATTAAAAAAGTATTAAAAAAAGATTCATGTCTCTAGGCGGGATCGAACCCAGACCGCCCGAGTGAGACGTTGAAGCAATCACCCACAGACCACTGGACTAGTCGAACAAAACAACCAAAAACTTTGGTTATTTCCATTTTTTCTAGAAGGTCAAGCTTTTTCCCCTTCGGACATTCATGTAAAACATCAACGTCAGAAATAGAAAATTCATGACCTGACTCCAACAAATGATTGGCAAAAGCTGAAACAGTCTCAGTTACATCCGTATTTTTGAATTTGTTGACAAGGCTTAAATGTTCTCTCACCCTTGGGCGCAATCTCTAAATAAAATAAAGTAAAATTTAAATTCTGAAAATGACTATTATTAAAGATAAGTAAATAAGTCATCAACAATTCCATACCTAATATGGATAAAAACAGTACCCCCAATTTATTGTTTGTTTAAAACAAATATAATTATTTCTCAACAAAAACATATGTGTATCAAATTTAGCAAATATATTGATTATAGAATAAAAAAACGTTATTTTAGATTAATGTTTTTAATCAAAGCCTCAGTGAACAATTAAACAAATATATAAAAGATCTCAAATAATCAAGTTGATTTGAAACAAACAATATTTGTATAAAACAAACAAAAATTATTTGCTTTCACTTTTTCAGTGTGGCAAAAGAAATTTTAAAGAACTGCCTCCGTAATTTTTCTGAACGTCGACCTAAAAAATGTGTGCTTCATGGCCTAATGAAACAGAAAAATGACTTGGTTCTAGATGAGAACTAATCTAAGAGGTTATTTGTTTACAAACTTTGACCCGACAAAAAAAAATAAAATGGAATGTTCTCTAAAGATTCATCGACAATGCATCTCTCGGTTATAGCAATTTAACCAATGAATAATGGTATTCGATTTACGTGACCTACACGCCTTTGGGTCCAACCATCCAATCTATAATGCTTGAAGTGGCGTAGTTCGAAGTTTTATTGCTTTATCAGTCAGTTATTTTCTATCGAACACTTTAGAATAGTTTTGTGTGCTCCATATTATAAGATCGATCGTTTTCTGGATATTCGTCGACGATTTACTTGTCTGCTGTAACAATTTAGGAAACAAACAAGCAAATACTTCTTCCATCCATCTGTAAGTTCTTGAAACGCACAACCCGTCGGTTTATTGCTTTATGGGTAATTTATTTTTAATATATATTTCTCGGACTTCGAATAGTAGATACTATTTTTCTATGTATGGAGTATTATAAAGAATAATTTTAAGATTAAATATTTAATTCGTTTAACCATAAAGAGGAAAAAATAAACATTAAATATGATTTGAATATGATATGAACATTTTTATTTTTTTTTTGTTGGTTTAATTATTTTTCCTTAATTCAAATCCAAAAAGTCTAGCCAGCATGAATTGTCAAAGTTGTGTCGTCCTTATTACTTTAACAAATGAATACTGATTATTGCTTTAGCTGGATTAATTCTAGATTTATTTTATTAATAAACCAATGCTTTTGGATAAATAAAAATGATTAATAAAAACAAAATTTCTCTAGTTCAGCACCAGACACACTTCCTCGTTGGCTCAGTAGTAAGAGAGCTTAGCTTGTCTTTCGTTCGATAGTACCTTCCCAAGATGCCTTTAGTCGTTGTGATAAAAAATAACGGCTCTATCTTAGACTTGGTGTCGACTGCATACAGTAACAGGGCTTCTTCCTCAACCCATATACTACGACACAACTGCGTAGAGAGCAACAAGAAACTACTCCGTAAACACATCATCTACTATAGCTTTCTTGTGTAATGCAATAAGGGAATCGTGTGCTTGATATAAAATAGATTTTAAGGAGCACAGTGGCCATCACCAATGCCCAGATACAGGCATACACACAATACATGAATGAAAAGATTTTTAAAGTGATTGTTAGAGTGGTTTTTATCTGCTCTGCTAAGCGTAAATTGAAATTGTTTAAAAATGTCTATACATGACCCCAAAAATACAAATTTAATGTATGAGTTCGCTAAAGTTACGATTCTTGTTTCTTGTACCCAATGACACAAACATAAATATTTTTTTTCATTTGGTAGTCTTCCATCTGAAAATATTTCCATATAAATGGAATCTAAGTATGCGTTTCACACGATATATATATATATATATATATATATATATATATATATATATATATATATATATATATATATATATATATATATATATATATATATATATATATATATATATATATATATATATATATATATATATATATATATATATATATATATATATATATATATATATATATATATTTCCACATTTTTGAATATATCAATTAATATTTATTTTATTGTACACTTAATGAATGACAAACACGCAAGTTTGAAACATTATAGTTTTTGGGCAAAACGGAAGTTTCAATAAAAGCCCTTATGGGAAGGGAAATGTCTCATATGTAGCTCGAAAAGTAGCACAAACATTTTCTCTATCTCTTTGTAAAAAAAGACAATTGAAGATCATTAATTTTGTATATCTATTTATAACCTATATATCTAGGAATATGTACTTAAAATTTTATTAAAAAACGTTAACAAATAAAGAAGTTATTTAAAAATATGGACATTTCTTTTAGGCCCATCTTATATATATTTTAGAGAATATTCCACTCATGTACAAATTTTCCCGTAAGGTTTTTGAAAAATTATAGCGGAAATACCACGTCGTCTAGAAAACATGGTGTTTCCACTTACCTGGTTAGGTGTGGTTACATACCTAACCAAAAAATGAAATCTTGACAATATGAAACCTGCTTTTGAGAGACGCTAGAGTCCCTAGAAACTGATTTCTTTTAAGTATCTTTCAAACATTTTTGAAAAGTTGTCAATATGAATAATCGCTTTGGGCTAAATCAAGAAGAGGAAATTGATGAAAATATAATTGGAAGCGAACCAAGAAACACCGGTTAATCCAAGAAGAGCATCTGGAGACAGTTTATGTCATTCTGCGATGAAAAAAACTATACGTTTGACCAAGATACTCCAGTATCCCAACTAGCAATGATTTTGAAAAGCTGGGCCTACAATATGCGAAAAATGAACGGGGAGGAATATAAAGAAAGCACGGTAAAAATTATTTGGAATGTGACGGCGAAATTGTTGATGAAAAGGTATTTCAATGAATACAACATTAAAATAAATCCCGTCGAGCAGATCGAATTCAAATCGGCCCGTGACGCAAAAAATGCCAAAAGGAGACATTTGCAAGGTATTTAAGGCAAACGCAGAGAATCGGCCGTTTTTTAACATACAATGAATTAAAAAATCTAATCGAAGCTTGTGATGAATCAACTCCAGAGGGTTTACAATAGAAGTGTTTTTTTCTGTTGTCCTACGAATTAGCCTGGAGAGGAGGAGAAGGGGCAAGAGCCGAAACAACTTTTTTCAAAGAAGAAACTGACAACTTCGGAGGAAAAACAGGTAGCATTCAATACAACCCTGTTTTTTCTAAAACATGTCAAGGTGGTGGCCGAAAACTCGCCGATTCGAAGTGGTTGGTGAGAAACGAGAGAAGTCCCAGCTTTTGCCCAGTAAGAATTTATAAAGAATTACAAAATAAAAGGAAAAGTATCTCCAACACTCGACTATTTTTGACGCCAAACCCCCACTGGAAAATTTCCGGAAAATGGTTCAAAAACAGCCCAGTAGGAGAAAACGAGATTTCAACTTGGACAAAAAAACAAGCACAGAAATCAGGCCTCAATACCACAAAAAAAAATACCAACCATTCCCTTAGAGCTACTGCCGTGTCCACGCTGGCCAAAAGCGGAGTGTCGGAGCAATACTTGATAAAAATTACAGGTCATTCGAATGCGAAATCAAGTTATTTGCAAATGGATCCAGATCACCACAAAAAAATTATTGAAAAAATTAAGAAACCTGGAAAAGAACCACCTCAATAGCACGTGCATCCAGCCCCTGTAGCAGCATCACCCAGCACAAGTACAAGTAGTGGTCTGACGGCATATTCTACGTCGTCGCAAAACAACAATGTGGTTAATAATTATCAGAACTGTACCTTTTATTATACAATCAATAATTAAACTTGAATATTTAGATTTATATTAAGTACTTTTCAATATTTAGGCAAATAATTTTATTAGTATATTATTATTCAATTTGTGTTCAATTTGTTACAAAATTCAAATTTCTGAACTTGAAATAGGTATGTATTTAATATTCAGTTAATAAAGCTTAGTTTCCCTGTATTTGATTCGTGGAATATTCCTCCTAAATACCATTCGTGCTTAAAAATTAACCAGATAATTTTCCACTCATGCGTGTTTTCTCTACAAATTTCCCTCGTCCTTCGGACTTGGGAAATTATAAGAAAACACGCATTCGTTAAAAAATTATCGGAAATTTTTAAGCACTCGTGGTATTATCCCTGAAAATCAACTTCATTGGTAGGTGTTTTTGTTTTTTAATTTTGGGGCTTTTAAAAAAAAAAACTTAAGATCTGAATTAATAATTACATTAAAATTCATCGTTTTCTCTCAGAAATGATTAAGTTTTGACTCGAATATATAAGATTTTTTGCTTAAAATACCTAATACTTTCAGGTGTCGAAATAAAATAGAAATCATCAAGAATTCTAATTTAGTTATCTCATCAACTAAGGTTTTCAGATGTACCCACGTAAAAAAAGGATTTGTATGCTGTGCGAATAGTGGATCTGACGATGAAACACGTTTCTCTATCCAATTGTTACAATCGTATTTAGGAGTTGAAGGACGTTTAAATCAAAGTGTCGATATAATTTTCCCGTTTATCTGTAGGGAATAGGGCGCTTTCCAATCAAGTAATGGCCAATAATGCTGCACCAGAAATTCACTGAAAACTAAAATTTGAACCGTACTTCAATTACGACCCGGCTTGCCTCATAGGATTATATGTGTTTGGGAATTGCTTTCCTCGAAAAATTCGGCTGGTCCATAAATAAAATATTTGTGGGAAAATTAAAAGTGACTTCAATTACTGACTGCATACGACCAGATTAATTGCTTAGTACCAAAATCGGTTATAATAAATTTTCTTTGAAAACAAAATGATCGATATTTATTATTGGGGACAATTTTTCTAGTACCAATTTCTGAAGGATCTTGTTATATTTATAATATATGTTCTTTAAGTTATCCATTTAGCATTACTGGATCTTTTCATAACAATATAAGATCTAGCCTCAGAAACTAGTTCCTGGGATACTGTGTTTTCATATATTTTATCGTTCCATGTAGACCATTAGAACGTTGGATAGGGCATAAAATACAATTGCAATACAATTCTGAATACATTAAAATGTTCTCTCCTAGTCTCACCTTAGTAGGCACTCAGATGTACTTTTGTACCAAAGTCAGATTAAGTTAGGTTGGTCAGCTGGGATTGAAGCAAGCAGATTGACAAGCCCAATCATAGTAGAACTATATATTTAATTATACTATATTATTTGAGAATTATTTGCGAACCTGTGTTTATATGAGCTTAGTTTTTTTATGAGATAAATCATTTCCCAAAGCATTGGACACGAATTAATTGACTCCCTGTAAAAAGAGTTAAATTCTGCCATATACAAGGTAACCCAAATATCTTTGAACAAGCCTTATATCTCCGTTGCTCATAGAGATAAGAAGAAACTTAAAATACGAATATTATGAAGGTTTTTGTGATGTTTTTGAAATTTTTATATTAAAAAAACTGATAAAATATTACGCAAAATTAATAAAAAAATCGGTAATCTAAATGCTCACGCTATATTTTTTTACTATTTTGAGTTCTATGAACAATGGCTAATTTGAGATAATATATGTTTATTTTTAGATATTGTTTTCGAAATATTCATTTTTGAAAATTCAATTTGAAATTTCGAACTCTGAGAGGCTGTAAACCTTAAATGGTTCGAGTTATGGCAAAACAAATAGCACATTCTATATTAGTTTTTTTATAGTTTTTCCCAAAGTGTCACATTATTGAACTTTTTAGGTTATATCATATCAGATTGGCCTAGAATTTTAAATAGAATTTAAAAATGTGATAAAATACAAGATATTGCGTGTACATTAATGTATTTTTATAATTCTTGTGTCATATTCTTTTTAATTCGATGGTCTGTCGTTTTTTAATTAAAATTTTGAAAGCACAAAATGTTTCGTCTTTATAATTTGTTCATATATATACGAATAATTGAAGTATAGAGCCTGTTCAAAGACATCTGCATCACCCTTTTTTATTTTTATGGACATTTAACCATTAAGTTGAATAAAATTCAAAGTCTTTGTTTCAGTTATAAATTTTTTATAGCTGAGGCTTTAATTTGATTTCATCATTGATCCAGAGTTAAAAAAAAAAAACATTACTAATGGAAAAAAAATGTAAATTTGTTTGAAGTGTAACATTAATACCTACAATGTTTTTTTAAAAGCATCGAGATAATCAAAAAACAGTATAACAAAAAAAATCTTTACATTCTTATTAATCGATACGTTTCTAATTGTTGGTCTTTTGTTACAGGTACAAATGCTAGATTGGTATATTCGATTGAGAAAAATGTAATTGAAGAAGAGACCGGTTCCCCCATCTTCGAAATCGAATCAGAAACGGGTGTGATAAAGACCGCGGTATGTTGTTTAGATCGCGAACGTACTCCCGATTATTCTATACAAGTTGTCGCGATGGACGGTGGTGGATTAAAGGGAACTGGGACAGCTAGTATACGAGTTAAAGATATAAACGATATGCCGCCCGCATTTACAAAAGACGAATGGTTTACGGAGGTGGACGAGACAGATGGCAGCGCTCTACCGGAAATGCCTATTCTAACAGTAACTGTGCATGATGAGGACGAAACCAACAAATTCCAGTATAAGGTTAGTTAAAAGTTTTACCACTAAATTGTCAGTATTTGTTTTCCAATAAGTATAAAATTAAACCCAACTATAACCAACTTGTTTTGGTAAAAAAAAATGCATCTTATAAACAAAAGTTATTATATTCGGCGCTGATACAGATATCTACATAATTTATAAAGCCACAAGTTTTTTCAACGCGCGCATTGTACAGATGTCAATTCAGTTGTTGAAGCTATTAGAAAGTTCTTCCCAACATCGGCTTTTGGTAAACAAATAGTTTTTGTATCCAGCATATAAAGCTGGCATTTTAGCAAAGTAATTCGCTACCAGCTCCACGTTAAAATCTTCTCTATGGTATAAATATACCCGGTATATTTTATGGACTATCGTATTCAGCTTAGAATTAGCTTTTCAATGATATGTCACAAGTTAACTTCTGTTTTCAAAATGTCGGCTGAACAGCCATTTTTTAAAAATTCGAGTTGTTTAAAAATTCCTATAAAATAGCCATTTATTTTAAATAAAATCTATTTTACATATTTAATTTAAATAATTTTAAGAAGAAATATATAAAATTACTGATAGTTAACAATTAACAGCTACAGACATATCTGGGTTAGGTCTGTTTGTCTTAAATTAAAAAAAAAGTAGTTCCTATATAGCTCTAACTATTAGTAATGGTTGGGAAATAGGGAAAATATATACAAAATTACAAGTTTTGATTAAAAAAAAATACGAACTGTGGATAGACGCTTTTCATCCAATATTCTAAAAATATTTACCAATATATATTTCTTTTATAAAGCATTATATGAACAATTTTTTACATATTTTACATATAACTTTTTTTAAGACAAAAAAAATGTTATTTAAAAATATAAATTATTCTCATCCATACATTTTTGTGTTTAATTGATTAATTGATCTAATTTAGTCGGGCTAATAGTTGTAATTCTGTCTTTTAATAACTATTGTGCTGTAAACGTAAAAAGTCGGTAAAGTTACTTTTACCTAGAACCTTCCACGTACAGAATTCAACTAAAATAAACAATTTATAATTACATGTAATTATGCAAATCCTAAAAACTGTAATTTATTTCATTTTCTTTAAGTTTATTATTTATTTAAGTTTTTATATTATTTATTTTTATTATTATTACTATTACTATTTCTTTTATATAACATTTTCATAGCCTAGAAAAATAAATCTCCTTTATTATTTTCCACCATTAAAATTATCGATCGCGAATTTTTCCGCCATAACGGATTTACACAAAAATTTTACCAGTTTGTCCTTATATCGCACTTTACTTTTGCGCACATTTTGAAGTCGATTTTATAAGTAGTTTCGTAATAATGATTTATGTTTACATTTCGTGAGGTCGCCATTTTGTTCCGCTACATTTAATTTTTGTCAAAATGTGACCATTTTTTTTTTAGTTTTTTGAGCTATGCCTCTTACAGACAGAATGTTAGACTGACGGGAATAGGAGAGCATGTTTCTCGGGATCCAGGACCTGAAAACGCAAACATCTGCAAAAATCTGGGGGAATGATTTTATTCACGATTACAATACTTCCCTCTTACTGGGGAAATAAAAATTTGTATACGTTCAAAGAGAAAAATTGACAAATAAACATGTATAATAATCCAATTCTTAATATTCAAAAATTAATCTTAAATTTTGCAAAACGTACAAATACTTTTTGATTTTCATGACTGCATAAATTCTAAATAGTATTATTGTTCCTATGACAAAAGAGTTCACAAAACTTATATACCTCGAGAGGTCACTAGGAAAACGAAAAAAAAAGCATTCCCTTTCAACACACACAAACATATTTAAATCCAGGCATTTTAATTTGTACACAAAGTTATCTAAATCAGCACCGCTTTTTTTCTTACATCACCCCGCCTTCTACATAATTTTCAATACGCGCTCACGACCACCGGGAGCAATATGTGCAGACATACAAAACTCTTAGGCGGTCGCCTATTATACAAAGAAAACCGATCCCGTGTTGCATCGGAAAGATCTTTCATCCTGTATATCTGTAATATTATCGTTGGATGTAGATCACATCTTACGCATTATATTTTTTCTTACAGGTAATCGAGAACAGTGGTTACGGTGCCGATAAATTCACCATGGTGAGGAACAATGACGGTACAGGATCTCTGAAAATAGTTCAACCACTCGACTTCGAAGACCTCCTCCAAAGTAATGGATTCCGATTCCGTATCCAGGTGAACGACAAAGGAGAGGACAACGACAACGACAAATACCACGTAGCTTATTCTTGGGTGGTGGTGAAACTTCGCGACATTAACGATAACAAGCCAATCTTTGAACGTCCAAACATTGAAGTTAGTGTACCAGAGAACGCTGAGGTCGGAAAAAGCTTAGAAACTTTCAAAGCTACAGATCCTGATCAGGGAGGAAAGAGTAAGGTAAGTTAGCTCTCGTAAAAGGAAGGTCTTCCTCTTATAGGCCAATAAAGCTATATAAAAACACGTAAAATTTTCAATGTAGATGACGGTGGTATTAATAGAGCTTAAGATATTATCACAATGCATAATTCGCCTTACAAGCTTTTTGACATTTTCAATTGAACTTTGATCCACTTTCGCTTAACTACTACATTAAAATTTCATACACATATCTATGCTTATACATAGGTCTGATAGTAGTTAAGTTCATTATGTACTATTAGAAATAATTCATTTAGCTTTAATATAGGTAGATCAGATGTAGCAAAACTATTTTCGGTTAAATTGAATTTCCAATGCCTCTCCATTGTTACTTCTTCTGTCGACAAGTATTTTCACTTCCACGAGTATTTAGATATTTAGTCTGACTGGTACATTAACAGTAGATCAGAAAAATGTTTTAAATTAATATTCTTGGTTGCAGGTTTCGTACACGATCGACAGAACTTCGGATAGGAAACGTCAATTTTCTATCAACCAAGAAGGCACGGTCAGCATCCAGAGATCGTTGGACCGGGAGGACACCCCGAGACACCAGGTCAAGATTTTGGCAATCGATGACGGTATTCCGCCAAAAACAGCAACAGCTACTTTAACTGTAATCGTTCAGGATATAAACGATAACGCTCCTACTTTTCTTAAAGATTATAGACCGGTTGTTACTGAACATTTGGCTCCTAAAAAGGTAAAGGTAAATATACAATAGAAACTAGGACTTAGAATGCCTAGTATGTATTGCTTCGGACTCTTTTCACAGCCGTATTAGTAGGAGAGCATGTCGCGTCCGATTTACCTCAAATGGGAGGCCGTTAAAATATACTCAACGCCTTTTGAAACGTTCCTCGTCAAGTTCGATACAATTTCTGACATATTTTTCTTGTTAACAAATTAAGATAAGTCTAGATGTTTTTATTTGTACCTAATTCTTGGACTAAGAAATTTGCCTGACGTTTTATATTCGCCGGGATCTTGTTAATATATACACAGTAAAACATGAAGTTTTGTTTTATCTCTAAAGTGACATTGAACTTCTCAAAAAGTAAGTGGAAAGTAGATATACCGGCTTTTGTACGCTGAAATGTTCTATCTAAATTGCTTTTTGGTTCACTGCTGTCTGAAAAATGTTTGTTTTTTTTTTAGGGAATTGCGTATTTTACATTACCTACGATTATTCTAGACCTGCGATCAATCAAGTATCAATAAGTAAACACAGATTTAACAAAATTCTTAGACATTTAATTTAAATTCAAGGTTTTCAATAAGGAAATTAACATTCTTTGAAATCAATGACGTACACAAACCAACAAAAATAAACATTTATTTAATTTCATTTTATAGTTTATTTAACTTAATAGCTAGTTAGGTAAATCATAATGTTTGAAAGAATTATTTAAATTATTATATTCTAAAAAACCCCTGAAAAAAATTAAATTATGTGAAGATTTAAAATTTTGTCAATACATTTAAAAAATATATGGAGTAGACATAATTATGTCTATTTTATGTACCAAGCAATTATATTTTTAAAATTTTTCATTTCATAATATTCATCCAATTTAATTTTCTAAACATATCCAAAATTTTAATGTATTTATTACAGGCTAAAATTATTCTCGTTGCTCTATTTTGGAGTACTTTTAGAGTGTTTTTATCAGTCTGTTTACACATATATGAAATAGTACTACAAAAAGTGAAATGTGAAAGAATAATAGAGTTAAATTCCAGTTTTCTTAGAAATCTTTTTTTACATAAGTAATTTACGTGTTATCCAATTTAAGGTTATTATCTATTGTTACTCCTAAATATATATATGAATCAACCTTATCAATTTTACATTTATTAATTTTAATTTCTAAAGCTAAACTATTTTAAAAATTGCAGTTATTTTGGGATCCTAAAATCATACATTTTGGGTTAGGTACATTTATTAACTCCCCTCCATCCTTTAGTAAGTTCTAACTCATTACTTATTTTTGCAACAAACTTAGAAGCAATCGTTTTCAGCTAAATAAAGTATTTTATGATCAGTATAAAGATGGAAATTGCAATTTTGAAGATCAGAAAATATTACACTCACAATTTTTCCTTTATCTATAAACTGTTTCCAATAATTTATTATAAATTGAATTGCCCCTTCAGAACTATATCTTCTTCTGAAACCAGATTGAAAATGTATTAAAATTTTATTAGATTCTATAAAATTTAATAACTGATTATGAACCACTCTCTCTAAAACTTTCTCAACCGCACATAACATATTTATTGGCCAAAACTCATCCATTTTAATAGTATTTGTAACTTTTCTACTGGATTAATAAAAGCTATTTTTAGTTTGTCCAGTACATATACACTATATAAACTAGTATTTATAATAACAAGTAAATTCTTAGATATTTTATTAAAAAAGTTTTTTAAAAAATGCTCAGTAATTTCATCTAGATTACCTTTATTTGTAAGTGTAACAATCCCTTTAGACTTTTCAAATTTAACAATTTAAAATTACTAGTTGGAATACTACTTAAAATTTCATTAATGCTATCTATATAAAAGCTCTTTAAACATTTACCAATTTTTTTGTTTATTTGATAAAATATTGGCACCGAAATAAATATTTTTATTTTCCCCATACTAAGGTTTTTAAGTATTTTCCACATATTTTTTGGATCACGTTATTTTCATCTATTTTATTTTTATAAAACTTTCTTTTTTTTTCTTATTTGTGACACAACCAAATTTCTTAAAAATTTAAATCTTTCCCTGTAAAATTCATTTTTTTGTGAAAGTAAACAATTTGTAAAAGCCGTCTCTTTAATTTGAAATTTTATCAGTGAAATTTAACATATAAGTTTTTTAAATTTCAATCTTTTTTAGTAAGAAAGTATTATAAATATTAAATATATCTGTTATATGAATAGTCATAATTAATACTTAAAATTGCTTGTTCTAAACTAATAGTATGTTTAGGTTTCTCCCGAAAAACTACTTTACCTACTATTGTCTCGTTGCTCAATATTAAAAATCTTAATTAGATAATGATGAGTTATATTAGGTTTAGTTAAAACTTTTGTACATAACTTTTAATATTTGTAATTACTAAGTCTATTATACTTACCATTATTATTGTTACTGTGAGCAACATTATTAATTACCTCTTGAAATCCAGAGACACAAACTAGTTTCTTTAATATTTTTGAGTAATAACCATTATTTAACCAGTTTATATTAAAATAATCCGAAAAAAATACCACATGGTTAATGAAAACACCATGATTCTGAACCCAATCCTCCAAAATAGTTTAAAAATCAGTATCAGAAAAAATTGGTGAGTTGTTAGGAATATACGAATAAACTATTTTGTAATATAAATCAGTGGCGGCTCCTCCAGTAGGTCATATGGTCAATGACCCCCCAATAAATATTTCCAAATAGAAACAAATGAATAAAATAATACATAATTTATATTTTATCAATTTTTTTTAAATTTGGAAATTCCCTTTATTATTCTAAGCGTATAACTCGATCGGTTCACTTAATTCCGCGACATACTATCGATGCCTCGCAACGCGATCTCCGGACGTTTCGTTTCGTTGGCACTGATCACAGCTGGCGGCCCGCGTTGACCTCATGGTTATAAACGGAGGCGAGTTTTTCCCGAGTGTTTCCGATCAAATTTTCACAGGGGCGCATAGGTAATACCTTTGCCAAAATTTAAAATTCAGCAATCAAGTAAAGACAAAAACAAAGAAGTAAATCGTTATTTTTGTAAAAATATGTACGATTTATGTGCTTGGACATGTGGTTGCGAAGTAACAAAGACATTTTATTGTTTCGTGTGTCTGATTTTTTCAGATGACTCTTTGTGTTGCATATATATAGACCACCCTGACAAATTGATCACGAGTTGCCACTGATATAAATATTTTTTTAAATAAAAAAATAACACCAGTTGTATGATTGCTAATTGAATTTAAACGTTCTATTTTATAATTATCAATATCAAATTTTGAATTTTTATCTGTAATGTGGGTCTAACAAAATAGTAATTATTGCTGCGTTAAAATATAATTAGAAATTTCATCAAAATGTCATCAAAAAGTAAAAAGTAATTAAGTAAAAATAAAAATATTGTTCGTCGACCGTTTTAATATGCATTTCTTATATCTATTGACGGCAATGTGACAAGGCGATACCAACAGCTGTCAGCTACGTATAGTAAACGATTTTTTAAATATAATCTAAATACGCAAAGTCACAGGAAATGATTCCAACGAAACATTGTTGCATTATTGGAAAGTCTAGAAAGAAAGAATAGCTACATTAATTCGATAAAGAGGTAGCCGAAAAAATGAATTTATTGAAAATCTCGGATTTAAACTGGCATAAAATAAAATGTTTAACAAAGGTTTTACTTCATTGTTAATCCGGCATTGGAAAATAATTTCTTAAAAAAAAACACGAACATTTCTTTCAGACCCAGGATCCTATAACTTCCAAAAGACACAGGATACAACAACGGACCAAAAAGCAATCTCTTGAGTGCACTTTAGCCTACAAAAGCAGGTCTACTTAATATTCACTCCCTTTTCAGGAATTTTCATGTAACTTGTCAAACTTTTGAGAAAACAACATGACTTTATGTTTTACCCTGTATATATTAAGAGTACACCGGCGAACATAAAACATCAGTTAAATTTCTTAGTCGACAAATTGATGCGCAATGTAAAAATTAAAACATCTATATATTTTGATTCGTTAACAAGAAAAATAGCTGTGAAATTCTATCATATTTTGAGTGGAACGTTTCAAATGGCGTTCTCTGTATAATAATCTGATCAGAAGTGATCCACAAAGTATGGGATCAAAACTGTGCCAGGCTGGATCCCAGTTACTATTACGAATAAATAACTAAAATTGGTTCTTTCTGTAAAGTTTACTTTTTACCACGACATTGGTCCAGATATCTACAAATATCTCCTCAAATGATTTGAGGGGCGGTACAAACGAATATAGATCGAAATGCGGAATGCATTTCACGGATCCTGCCCATATTTTGTAAAGTTCTAATAAATATAAACTCGAGAAGATGCTTTGATATACGGGGATCCAAAAGAAGTTTTAATTTTGTGCTTTGGTATATACGGGGGACCTATATAAAATATAGTAAGGATATAGTATTACACTAAGCTTTACTGCTTTTATATAAACTGCTGCTCTTAATAAGCAGTTCACTAGTTTTGTTAGGGTATAGTAAAGTCGAATATTTCAAAAACCAACAAAGGTATTGGCATGCGGCTGAGGGCATTTAATAGAAATATTGTTTGTGAATAAGTTGGTGTTATAATTTTTTAGAAGTCAATAGGTGAGTTTTTTATAAAGGATGTATAAGAAAATCATGTTTTATTCTTCAATATTTAATATTCATGATTCCTAGGTTTCTACAAAAATGTTTCAAACTTTTCTTCTACTCTATTTTTCGCGAGACTAGCTTAAAAGAAAAAAAAAACAAGTTTCTTAAATTTTGGATATATTTTTTTTTGTAGTATCACGATTTTTCCAAGCATGTACTCTATAAATTATTCTTTCAAAATTATTTGGTTTTTGTTTTCAACCCATTTTCCACAGTGTTGAAGTTGAAATACGCGCTTTTTTGTCATAATCTGGACTGTAAAGATTAGAGCTGTTTACAACAAAGTAGACAAGTACTAGTTCTCGTCCAGAAACAGAATAAGTAAATGTTCTCGAAATGATTTTGCGGCTTTTTCAAAAATTTCGTCATAGGCGTACATATCTTTATTTGATTGAAAATGTACGTGGTACTTATTTCAGAATTTTTCGCAGTTATTTGAAACTTTATTACAGATGGTTCTTAGATGCATTTTATTATATGATTTTTTATATACAACGTGTTCGGTTTAATAAAGTACTATTTAGGTCTGTAATAAAATAGAGTGCAAATTAATTTATGTTATTAGAAAGTTCATATAAACAGGAGTCGCCAAGTGCGTTATTTTCGAGATACAGGATGCTATTCTATTCTGTAACTTTATATTGCATTTGAAAGTCATAATGCATGCGAGATATGAGAAAAATGCACGTTTTTTTAAATAACGGTACCAAAAGTCGAATAAGTCTAATAGACGAAAAAGTATACAGAACAGAGTGAGGAATTTGGGGAAAATGACCAGTGACGCTACGGTAAAAAGTTTGAGGGGAAAGGGATCACAATAAGGAAAAAAGACAACACCCTGTAGTTCCTACAAAAACGTATTTTGTTTTCTTGGCATTAGACATATTACAATGGGTACCAAATTTGGTTTAAAAATACTAACGGAGTTTTCGGACCCTTGTTTATATGAACTTTTTTCTTATTTGCTTAAGATAAATCATCTTCCAGACTTTTGAACACAAATTAATGTACATCCTATCTTAATACAGACTTAAAAGGTTGTCTCTTAAACCAATATAAAAAATATCATATATTAAAAGTACAGATGCAATTAAGAACCTTTTATATTTAAATTTTCAAATAAGTAATGAACGAGCTGCCATTCACAGACTCAATTAAATAAAGATATCTACGGTTATGATGAACTTTCTGAAAAAGCTGCAAAATCGTTGGAGAAGAGAACTACAATTTATCCACTTCCTTAAATTAAAAACAGTTCTAATGTACCATAGTAGTTGAGAAAATGGGTATATTTCAACTTTATGCAGGCTATTGAAAAATCTGGGTTGGGTTAAAAAACAAATAATTTTAAAAGAATAACTTACAGAGTATGTGCTTTAGTAAAAATGTTTGCCTCACGCTACTTATGCATAATTCTCTAAAAGGGATTTTTAAAAATTTGCAACTTTTTTGGCAAATCGGGATATCTCAAAAAAGAAATGGTTTATCCAAGAACTAAGAAACTTGTTTGTTTTAAGTTACTCTAAAATATATTAGAAGAATAATTGTAAACAGTTTTGTAGAAACGTGAGAATCATAAATATTGGAGAAAAAATCTTGCTTTTCTTATATACACTGTATAAAAAATACACCTATTAATTTGGAAAATGTGTAACACTAGTTTATGCACAAAGAATATTGCTATTAAATTCTGGTAAGCATATGCCGGTATCTCTTTTGATTTTCGGTAGGCTTAACTTTAAATTCTGCATATATCATTTTGCGTTAAAATTAAAAATTTAAGACTCTTGACAATATTTAGTATTTTTAAATATCCATGCTCCCCTTATGACAAAATCAAAAAGGTACAAAGTAAGTCTTATTTGTCTAATAAACAGAAACTTTTATGAAGAGTGACTTTTACGCGGGCATTCTGTATATAACTCTTATTTCTTAACAGTGTAAATACAAGTGGATTAGTGTGGCTAGCGGTACACGTTTGTAGCCCATATTTCTTTAATAAATAAAGAATTAACACTTTTCTCATATATATATGTAAAAGGTTATTTTTCTAGTTTAAAAGATGGACAAAAATATTAATAGTTATATTTTTCGAAAATTATTTAGAAACATTGTTGAAAACGCTTAATGTATTAATAATAATGATGCAATGCAAACTAAATAATTTTGCATTGGATTCGCCTTATGCACCAAAACAACACTCAAAGCAAGGGCGGGTTTACAACACTGTGCAAAAAAATTAGCAAACATTGGAAAGTCGGCACATTTGATATTTTATGAAGACCTTATTCAATCCTTCACTTTTTGATTTTTTTTTTGGTCTTCTTAAAAAGGTAGTTAACTATTTTTTCGCACATCTTCGAATTATGTGACACAGTGGTTATTCCAGAGAGTGTTTTTACTGTAAATCATTTAAAACAATTTTGCAGGGCCGTCTTGAATTGGTTATGCGAAAAAATAGTTAACTACCTTTTTACCGAGGCCAGAAGAAACTTAAACAAAAACTAAAGGTCCTGTTAAACCTTTGCACGAAATATCAACTGTGTGGGCTTTCCAGTGGTTACTAATCCTCGACACAATGGGGTAAACCCGCCCTTGTTCCAAGCGGTGTTCTGACGCATTAAGTGAATCCAGTGCCTTTTTGCTAGTAAAATTATTGAATTCACAATGCAGTATATTATGTAATACATTTTGCATTATCAACAATGTAACTAAATAAATTTCGAACTGTTTTATTATACAAAAATAAATACTAAAATGTTTGTCCATCTTTTAAACGAGAGAAAAAAGCTTCCTGTGCACATACACAAGGAAATTATTAATTATTTATTTTTGTTTGTGAAACTTAGGCTACAAGCCGGTAAAACTACCCACTAATTAATGCTATTAAGAAAAGATTTTATAAGAAACTGAGAATTATATTCAAACTTGATCTGTATTGAATTCAAGCAGGCCTAGGCGTTAGAAAAAAGCACGAATTTTAATTTATCATGGGTAATCGCAACTGGATCTGGCCCGGCACAGCTTCAGATCGGATTATAAAATTTTAAAGCGGCTTTCCGTTCTAGGTATATCGACGACGTCGGTTCTCGGGCTATATTCACTAAAGAGGATTAAATTTAGACCAGATCTGAATTACCTGTTGTAGGTTTATGATGGCATATGCAGCAATTGAAGAACAATAATTTTACTAAGCGAAAGTACAAAATATGACTTACATAAGCAAAACATAAATGGCTAAAAGTTTTAATTGTCATGGCACCTAGATCTGATCTAACCTTTAAACCGTTTTACTGAATCTCGAGGTTACTGAACGCCAAATTATTAGCTGAGTGTATATAGGGTTGTGTTAGATTAACAGATTTTTAAAATATCTGACAAACAACTAGTTCATTGAAGACGCATTTTAAATTAAGTGTGAACCGGTAGAATTTTAGTTTAGGTTTATGCTCGATTTACAAAACTCACTCCTAAAAATAATTCGGACACCTCGGTTTACATTTGTTTTATAACATATATAACAAAAAAAGTAATTCTACTATAGAAAGCACTTTAAACTTTTAACAGCTTAAGTCCAGTTTCAGAACCGTTGGTGACCTCTAATACTAAGGTTACTCACAGGCAGATGTTAATGTATTGCTCAAGATCACAAAGCTATTAACAATAATAATAAATATCGTTTATTACGAAATATCAAAAATATGTGCGATCCTTTGCCAATGTGTTAAATTAACAACTTGTTCAAATAATTAATATTTTTTTTCTGTTATTTTACAGACAGTCGCATTTAAGTTTTATTATAGTCTTAGATAATTGTTATATATTTTGTAACATTGAAATTTAGGCCGAACTGTGTGATTTTTTTTTAATGAGCATATAGGTAAAATATTAAAAACCAAAACAATCGCTTACATTGAACCGACATGGATATAAAACATTTTTAACCTTAACCTTACATAGTTGCCATAGTACATATTGTCATTGTTAATATTATCATTAGATTGTACTTACATTTTGTTAACCTAAATCACAGGGAAAACTCTTTACACTAAAGATGATAGAAACAAAAACCCTTTATATATAAAAGTTAAAGAAATCCCTTCAATTCAGAGAAAGCAATCTTCTCCTTTCTGTACATAGTCCTTCGAGCCGGATTCATGAACAGAAGTCTATAATTGAACATCAAATAAGCATACGACGCAATATAATTAATACTGATTTTATTATTCAAAACTTCACAAATCTGTACCTACACTATAATGATAATAACAATGACCAAGTGTAGTTTGTGACTGTGCGGGGCTGGGTTAAGGTTAATTTTGTTTTATATTGATGTCGGTGCAGAGTTATGCAAGTGTTTTTGTTTTTTTAATTTTTTTAAATGGAGAGCGTAGTTATGTTGAATAACTGCAGCCTCTATGATAATATGTAGATTATGAAACGATTTCATGCTGTAACAGAGTTTTCTTTTAGTAAATATTAACTTAATGGTTGTGAAACTGGACCTAAGTAACTTTCGAGATATTTTAATGATCTGCAATATTTTCACAACCCTGTATAAGTTATAAGCTCCGCCTAACTTCTTTCTCCT
This sequence comes from Kuschelorhynchus macadamiae, assembly GCA_030620095.1. Lineage (NCBI taxonomy): Eukaryota > Metazoa > Arthropoda > Insecta > Coleoptera > Curculionidae > Kuschelorhynchus > Kuschelorhynchus macadamiae. Next base: position 453,637 of record JAUTXW010002738.1, on the reverse strand, counting down.
TTTCAGGTTGTTGAGATTTTAGCCACCGACGATGATGATCGATCGAAGAGCAATGGTCCACCTTTTCAGTTCAGATTGGACCCAAGTGCTAGTGATTTAATTCGAGCCAGTTTTAGAGTGGAACAAGATCAAAGTATGTTTAATCCATTAAATAAATGTATTGTTGGTTCTAGAAAAAAAATGTTATTTTTATTTTGTATTTTACTAATAATAAATATTTTATTTTTGAATAAATGAGATGACAAAAATAAATAATTTTCAAATATTTTAGATTAATATGATTCCTCACTTTACATTAAATGGCAGTCAGTGGAGAAATTATTTCTGAGATTGTGTATGTGATATATCTAACTAAGATTTTCGTCTGAATAGAACATATTTATATATTTTATGACTTCGCCACTTAATGAAAGGGTTCCTGTATTTTGAAACGTTTGGTTTTTACTAACATGCACTAAAAAGATTATATATAATTAAAGGTTAATTTGTATAACTCAAGCGAAATTAAAATTGCATTTAAATCTTGTCTGTAAATAATTTTAAATTTCGTTTTAAAGCTAAATTTAAAATTTAATGAATTAATGTAAATTCAAAATAATACTAGTCCCAATATTGAACCCTAGGATATCCTACAGGTTGAATATTTTTTGGGACCTTTTTTTTAATTTGGACAAATTGTATTTAATTATTAATATGATTTGTAAGCCAATAATAAATCATTGTTTTTACTCCAATATCGTATAAACACTTCAATAAAATATCATAATTAACTGTGTCAGATGCCTTGCATAAATCTAAGTATACTAACACATTTTTTCTTTTTGTCAATTTAAACTTGGAGTAGGTCGAAAGAACTCTTAAACGGCTAATAATAGTCATTTGTTTTCAGAGGGTGCAAACGGCGACGGCATGGCCATAGTGACGTCTCTTCGTTCGTTTGATAGGGAAACACAAAAAGAATTCCACATTCCTATTGTTATCAAAGACCACGGAAATCCTGCTATGACCGGTACCAGTACGCTCACGGTTGTAGTTGGAGATGTGAATGACAACAAGATGCAGCCAGGTTCTAAGAATATATTCGTGTATAACTACCAAGGTAAACATTAATTTCAGTACCATTTATATTATAATAGTGTTTTAGAGATGGATCACTGAAAACAAAAGGTTAAAAAATTGGTTTTTTGCAGAAATGAACCATATGTACCTATATAAATTGCAGATAGTAACTGAAATAAAAAGTTGATATCTATAGACCACGCACAAGCCTTATCAGAAACCGGTTTTGGTAAAATTCGCTAAATTTGTTATATTGACAAACAAAAATCTTTTTTGACTTTTTCGCAACTGAAAAAAAAATAACTTTAAATTAATTGAAGCAAATATTTAATTTAAAGTTAAATATTTTTATTCAGTTGCAAAAAAGCCAAAAAAGATTTTTGTTTGTTAATCTAAACGCAACAAATAATCTGAACACATTTAAACATTTTTTATATGTTGTAGTTCTTAATTTTTTGAACAAAAGATACCATGGGGTACATCAAAATCGTATAATCCGTTTTCAAAGGGTCCTTTTCAAAGAAGCTTAGTAATACAAAAAATACTCTGCTGGGACTTTTTACTGGAAATTCAAAATGAAATATTTTCAATACAGATGACGAGTTTCAGTTACGGTATTCGGCCTTTGCTTGACCAATTCCTAAAATATGCAGCCCGATAAGGACAGTCTCAGGACTCCATTGCAACCGTCTTATACAGGGTGTTATATGAAACCCTGTGATTTTTAAAAAAAATATTCGACCAGAACTCTTACTGTAGAAGATTTCTTTTACTCTTTGTTCAACCAGAATGACCCTAGATCTAGGTTCACAATCACTCTATTGTTGAGACATATTCTCAGTTACTTCAAAATGATGGGTAAACAGTTTAAGCAAGTCTGTATAAAGAAAATAACATGTTTAATGGTATTTTACTGGGAAAAAGAGAATTCTATCAACGATAAAAATCTGTTTTAAATTAAAGGCAATATTTACAAAACCTAAAGCAAATTTTAAATGTAGAAAAACTGTTTCGGTAAAAATATCCATTATAACTAAAACTGGCAGTAGAAGCAACATTGAATTCAGATTGATAAAAAAATAAACCCAACCAATCACTATTTATCGTCCACCTCTTAGTTTTTGGTGAACCCTGTATGCAATATTCATGTTAGACAATTTAAGGGTCCTAACCTTGCTCATAAACTGATAGATATACCTTTGATTACAACAAGTGGGCTTTGTTCAGCAGATATTTTAAAAGATCAATTTTTCGAAAAAGCCCCGTGAGTCGAAAACGAAGAACAAATTTTAAAATCGCTAGAAATTGTTTTTTCCTACCCAGCTCTATATTATGTTGGTTGCACAAAGAGAAAAAGAATCTTCCATAGTAAGAATTCTGGGCGAACAAACTTTTAAAAAAATGACCGGTTTCTACATAACCCCCCGTATAAAACAGTTGCTATGGTGTCCTGAGGCTGCCCTTACTATGGATATTAATCAAACAAAAGCCGAAAACCGCAGCTCAAAATCTTCATACGTATTGAAAATATTTCATTTTGAGTTTACAGTAAAAATTTCCTTGGTGCAGGTCGAAGTTCCAGCAGTTTAGTTAAAATATTAGTCTTGAAAACAATCAAGGCAAAGAAGTGATTTGTAAATAATAACAACACTGTCAAATCTTGGAATATGGATGTGACTTTTTGTTTTATAGTTTTGTGACTTATTTCCAAAACGGACCATTATATAAAAAAATCAAGAGAAATATATTAGAATCGCATAAAAAGAGTGGCGAATTTAATTTCTTTCCAATAGGCAGTCCCATGGGGACATTGAGAATTGTTGGTGCCGCCATTTACAAAAACTGACAATCAGAAAAAAAGTCATGCTATATTTTAATACATTTGCATTTGCAGTGTTGCCGGATCTACAGGTAACTGGCATCAACTTTGAAATTTTAACCCTGTATTTTATTTTATTTTTAGAGTGTGCGAAACAATCTAAATTTTTTGTATAGGATATTTTTTCGTTCCCTTTACCGTTTCTTAAATATTAATTATTTTGTGTTTTTTTTACCAAAACTATATGAATTAAAACCTCAATATTTTCGTTTCCAGTTGTCAAATCAATGTTAAATTTTAATATTATTTAGTTAACATGTAGTACTTTAATTTTAACAACATAGGATCGCCGACTTTTATAGAGGTGGCTTTTTTTTAATGGAACACCCTGTATATTATTACTATTATTCTATTCGTAGACAAATTGATTTTTTTTCATATAAGGTGTTTTCATTAAATATGTCGATTTATAAACAATTTTATAAATAATTAATATTGATATTCGAGAAATGTCTATAAACTTCTAAAAGGCTAAGTCTTTTATGATGTAACCACAGTTTACGCAATGCCAATCGATTGCCTTTTAATATAAATTGTGATTCTGAAAAGAACCGATTTTGTCAGTAATCTAAAAATTTTGGAATTCTCACCTAATACGTCAGATGTTTAAAAGGCTGACCGTTTACATGTAAGCAATCGGTAATACATTTCATCACATGACAGGTAGTAGCTCTTTAAATTTCTGATGGATTAAGTTATTCAAAAGCGCGCCTTACCTTATTTTCTAGATCTTCTTTTGAACTTACTGGTGTTTTATAAACCATTTCTTTAATCCTACAGAAAAAAATCCAGTGGAGTAAGATCTGGAGATCGCCGTGGCCTACTCCATGGTCCTTCACGTCTTATCCACCGATCTTCAAACACATCATATATTTCGGCAGAAACTTCTTGGGTACAATATGCAGGAGCTCCATCCAGTTAATACCAACAATTTCTTAAATCAATAAGCGGCAAATTATCCAAAAAGTCATATACGGTAGAATTACAGTATATTTTGCAGACGTTAAATTATCATGATAAATGTATATTGAAAATTGGCTAATCATCAACAACCTTGTAGCCATGCACATTCTGTTATGTAAATTCTCCATAATGATGTTCGAGATATTTCTAAATCATTTTTGGTACTTGTTATTGAAGCATGAGGATAGGCATGAAAATACGCCAAATCGTTAATTTCATTTTCTTCGTTTTCAGTAATAGTGTGAAATTCAATTCTGGGAGCCTGCACAGTTCCAAAATTTAAAAAGTTACCTTAAATTCTGAGAAATTTCCTTGGATTAATTGGCGGCAAATTCGGAAAAAGAGCATTAAATCTTCTGCAGGTTTTTGCAACAATTCTTTGACACTCGAAGGAATTATAAAACAAATTTAAAATATCCGCATTTGAATAACTATTATTCTCTATTTTCTCTTATACTTAATCTGACAAACTAAAACGTGAGACATGTTATGCCACCATCGTTACGTATTGCAGTTGTTACATCATAGCGCACTTGGCGTTTTAGATCTTTAATTTCCTGGCGAATATTGATAGTAATTATTCATAAAACTGCTTATAAATAAATCGAAAGCCGTTCAAAATTGGTATAGGAACATTTTATATAAAAAAATTAATTTGTCTGCTCTATTCAACGCCTTAATAATATACAGGGTGTTCCATTAAAAAAAGTCACTTTGATAAAATTTACGAAATCTGAATTGCAGCTAATTTTTAGGATACTCTGTATAAAAGTCGGCGATCCTATGTTACTAAAATTAAAGTACCACATGTTGACTAAATAATATTAAAATTGTACATTGATTTGACATCTGGAGACGAAAATTTTGAAGTTTTAATTCATATAGTTTTGGTAAAAAAAAACACAAAAGAATTAATATTTAAAAAAACGGTAAGAGAAATGAAAATTATCATATACGAAACCTTAGATTGTTTTGCAGCATCTAAAATTAAAATAAACTACAGGGTGTCCCATTTAAAATTCCAAAGTTGATGCCAATTGCCAATAGATCTGGCAACACTACAAACGCGAAATTATTTTTTGAAGCTAGATCGCAGCCTCCTCTAGTCGTAGTCAAAATTTCAATTTATTTTTCTTTTCGTTCTCCAGATACTTCTAACGTACCACAGAGTATGGAATACTCTGTACATTTGGAATGAAGCATTTTATCATACTTGCTTATGAGCTAAGGATACGTTACTCTGAAAAAATATCTTTTAAGTTTGTAATATCTAGTACTTAATTTTAAAATAAATATTTATCAGTTTAAACATTAGCACGATAACAATCGTAAATGAATACCCGGTACATACCTCGGCTCGTGAGACTAAACACACATTCGGCCTAATTTTGCTGCCCAAGCCTTAGTCCTAAAGCACTAGCTTGGTTAGCATAAATAGTTCAAAACGTAATCCTCCCATCACGTTATGGTCTGCCAGAACACATTGTGAGTAACCACGAAACAGCAATTCATGTTAATCCGAAACGCATTGTGGCTAACTTAATGCGTTACACAATACATTTGAACGTTAGAGCGTAAAGGACTAACGAAATTAATATATTAGGAAGACTGTAAATTCTTTGTTTAGTACAGTCACCGGAGCGTTAAGCCTCAGGAAAATTAGGAACCAGTACGTTTTTTTCATAATTGTAGGTCTTTCATAGCTCTTTTAATCCGGCCACAATGTATATTCATAGACGCTACTATGCAAGTTCAAAAAAGTTATTGGATTGCCCTTAGAGTAAGAATAAAAATACAGTTCATTATTAACATATTTAGCCACTGCTAAGATTACCTCACAGTATAAGGTCGATCGTACGACGATGCCAAGCCTAGCCAGGAATACCAATTTATATTACGGTGAATATGTTTAAACATGATGCAATAAAATTTTCATACAAATAGTAATGTGTTGCCAGTATTAGTTTCTAAGCAGTATAAAAAAATTACTTTTATTGCAAAATAGTATAGTAAACACAAACTAAAAAACCCATAGCCTTAGATTAGATTACACCAGTAACAAGAGTTTTAGTTAGATATGGCAAACCTGGAACGCTGATTTTTTCACGATTAATGATATTTCCTTATGCGGAAAGTGGAATCTCGCGCCGCCACTGACATTCGTCAACAAAGTGACACGGCTTGAACATGGGCCATCCCCACTTCTTGTTTTATCGTAAACATTGGTCGATAGAATGTGAAAAATAGGGAAACCATGTTGGCGCATACCCCTAACGTGATTTATGAACGAACTGTGATCTCTACTTTAATTCTTACTCTAAGGTTTTACCAGTATCCGCCCAAATACACTGCTCAAACTTCGAAGTGCACCAAGGAAATTTTCACTGGAAATTCAAAATCAAATATTTTCAATGCGGATAAGGACTTTTAGTTACGGTTTTCGACCTTTATTTGACCAATTTCTAGAGTATGCGGCCTGATAAGAACAGTCTCAGCACTTCATCGCAACCGCCTTATACAGGGTTATATATGACCCTGTCATTTTTTGAAAAGTTTATTATACCAGAACTCTTACTGTGGGAGATTTCTTTTTCTCTTTGTCTAACTAAAATAATCTAGAGCTAGATACAACAAAAATTTTCCAGCGGTTTTGAAATTTTCTCTTCCTTTCCGACATACAGGGTTCTTTTAAAAAAATGGTTTTTAAAAAATGCTCTGCTGAACAAAGGCCACTTATGGCAATCAGATTCAGTATGGTCTATCAGATTATGAACAGGTTTAGCACCCTTAAGTATTCAACGATGAATATTGTATACAGAGTGCACCAAAAACTCTACTGATTCTAAACTTTAACAATATTGAATTTCTGCTCTGTATTATTGGGACATATTCTCAGTTAATTCGAAATGATGGGTAAACAGTTTAAGTAAGTCTATCTAATTGCATTTGAAGCTGTATTTTATTTATTGGGAAAAACAGAATTATATCAATGATAAGAGGCGATTCTTCATTTTTTATCAAAAAGATCTGTTTTAAATTAAAGGCAATATCTGAAAGAACTAAAGCAAATTTCAAATATAAGAAAGAATTTTTTCCTCATTTTCGTACATCAGATATTTTAACAATATCTGAAAGAACTAGAGCAAATTTCAAATATAAGAAAGAATTGTTTCGGTAAAAATGTCCATTATTACTAAAACTGACATTAGAAGCCACATCGAATTCAAGACTGATAAAAAATAACAAACCCAAGACATCACTATTTAGCGTCCACTTCTCAGTTTTTGGTGAATCTTGCATACAATATTCATGTCTGAAAATTTAAGGGTGCTTGTTTTGCTTTGTTCAGCAGATTATTTTAAAAAATCAATTTTTTGAACAAACGCCGTACGTCGGAAACGAAGAAAAAAATTTCAAAATCGCTAGAAATTTTTTTCCGTACCTAGCTCTAGATTATTTTGGTTTCACAAAGAGAAAAAGAAAACTTCCATAGTAAGAATTCTGGTCGAACAAATTTATAAAAAAATGGTCTTATATAAGCCCCTATATCAGACGGTTGCTATGGTGTCCTGAGGCTGCTCTTATTGGACTGCATGATATTGATCAAACAAAAGCGGAAAACTGCAACTCAAAATCTTCATCCGTATGAAAATATTTTATTTTGAATGTTCAGTAAAAATTTCGTTAGTGCACTTCGAAGTTCCAGCAGTTGATTTGTAGATAGAACATGTAAATTTAGAAATGAAGGTGAGGATATCCTGAACAAAAATGGTTCTCATGATTTTTTCCTTAATATGAAATAAATCGATCGGAAACTATACAGTACTCCATAGGAATCACCCACCAAAAAAATGTTTCTGATGTTTAAAAACTCGGTAAATTTCTTTTACTCGGATATACCCTCGTAATGAACCTTTCCTTTTACTAGTAATAGTGAAATGTGATCCACTTTAGTTCTGGATCTGTCATTTGATAACACATATTCATAAACTGTATTTTCAAACTTTCTCCATGTTGTTCCACCATATCCAATATTTTATCACTTTCTATCTATACCACGCTGAATTTGATTAATTCAAAATAAATTGAATAAGTAGTTTTTACACTGATTTTTTTAGGACTGTTATTTTGTTTCGCCATGTTGAATTCATACCATTAACCAAGTAATTTAAAAGAAATATTACACAAATTGATATTTGTCAAAAACTGGAATATTTCCTAGATGAGATGATAACGCGTCTGATAATGTCTCCTTCCACGCTAAGGTGAATGAACTTTCTAAATTATGGTTCAAGCGAAACCAGATGTGACATCATTAACGTTCACGCAAACTAATATAAGCTATGTATATGTTTTTCCTGGAAAAGCTTGGTGGTGCAGTGGTAGCATTCTCACCCCATGTCTTATAGCTTGTGGGTTCGAATCCCGACAAAGACCAAAATTTTTTTTTGTTTTTTTTTAACACAATTTATAATTAATACAAATTTGGATTACTTATTTTCTTAAAGTTAGGTTAGGCTGGAATTGGTTAGGTTTGATGTAAAGAGCGCCAACCGAATTCCGAGTCTATACTAAAACAAGAATTTTTTTTTAACAAAATCTATATTGTTAAGTGAATTCCTTTGTTGGATTAGTAAAAGTTTGTCAAAAAAGCGCGTTTTTCTTATTTAACTTGAACCGACTTTCCGACGATTCGTTCACGTTAGCGTGGAAGAAGCAACAGCCAAATAATAAACTCATTAAAAAGTAGACGCTTCCAGCTCTCCAGAGTTATTTCCAGTTGATCATGAGATTTTCGAGAATTCTAAAAAGCAAGATAAACAAAAATAATGATTATTTGCCACATAAACAAAGCAAGGTTTTCAATGCAACATTATTGGTTCAGGTCATCTAAGAAAGATATGACAATACGCACAAACAATAAAATAATTTATAAAAATACGACTAAACCCGTAAAACCGTAAAATGAATTAAATCCTTTTTTTCCATTTTTTTTAAAGTTACCTGTTAAAAACTTATCACATTTTGTAGTTACAGATTTCGCCTTTTAAATTAATTTTTTAAAACGTCAAAATATAATAATTTTTAGTGAATTTTATTTCCACGACAATTTTCAGGTTTTACTCTTGACAATTAGATGTCAATGGGAGAAAATGAACTATTATATAGTTATCGATTTATCTCAGAAACTGCCATATTTAGGAAAATTGTCTGGAGTAATGCCACTAGTGCTTTAAAATTACCGATAATTTGGCATGAAAGCATGTTGTACTGAGACTGCGTGAGTTTATTTTCTTTTATGTTTGAAACCGAGAGAGCCCGGCTCCCAAGGAGGATATATTCACACAGTTCGTCCAGAGAATCCGGAGCCATTTTGAAAATTTGAGACATAGCCCCCTAGAAAATAATCAAGGATGTAAGATCTGGCCAGCAAGTTGGCCACTCTGTCAGGATAGGTTGCATGCAAGTAATTTCTAGTGTATTTAAAAAAATTGGCATCGTCCTGTTGAAACGTAATGCCAAAATGGGACTTACGTGGGTTTTGACCAACATCATCAATAAGTGGAGTGATGATATCCTTCATCATTCAAAGATATGTGGGACCGTTTAAATTTCCTTCCAAAAATTTTGGTCACCCAAAATACCCGGTTAAAGATTTATTTTTTGAGGAAACTGAGTCTATTCTTCGCGAAACACATAGAAGTTTTCATCACACCAATATCTACAATTCTGAGTATTGCCTTTTCTAGTCAGGAAAAAGTTGCTCTTGTTACTAAAACAAATATGGCAGATATAATTGAGATTTGCTGGGATCCTTTTTGCGATAATCTCGCAAAACTCGAAGAGCCTGTCAGAGTCATCTTCGGTTAAATCATGAACAATTCTGATTTTATAAGGATGAAATTTATTGGATATTAAAATGTTCTTAACGGACGAACGCGAAATATTGCATGTCTCAGCTGCTTGTTTAGAACCATTTCAACTACGACCTAAACTTTCACGTTTTGATCTTGGGGCATCTTGTATTTCCTGCACATTGGTCATTCCGAACTGCTTCGATTTTATCTTCTAACCAACGAGCCATTTCAGTTAAATGATATTTTCGAAACTTTTAGAGCACTTGAAAAGCACGTTCCAAAATGTCACATATTAAAAATCCAAGGCAACGACAGTTAATTTTTGAACTTGGTAAATGGTGAAAAAAAGTGCAGCGTGGAACTTCATATCAGAAAATCAAAATTAAAATGTTATTGGTCATCATTTGAGAACTGCTGAATCAAATGTTTTCAAAATTGGTGGTTGAATTAAGAATAAAAGGACCTTTAAAACGATTTACCGCTCGACCCCCCTTCCATAATAAAAAAAAGTTTCGATACTGCGCCCTGCGATGCTGTCTTCTTGATATGTTTTTTAAATGGAGAATTTGCTCATATATTATCGCTCCAAATACCGTTGCTATATACCGACCGGTTCAAAAGTTAGACGGGGGGCGACGGACTTTACCTCCTCACTGTATGAATATTTCCCGATGACTTAAGTAACAAATCTCTCAAATAATTTTTCAGCTGGTAGTGGATATTGTTGATAAAAATAATTTTATCTTTAATTTTAATTCTAGAATAAGAATGTATTTGAATTTATTAAACTTATAATGTAAGAAACCATGAGTCAGTAGTAAGGTAGTTCGTTTAAAAAAAAAGTAATAATTCATGGTTTATAAGTCTTTTTTCCTAGAAAACTGTTATGATCTGTTTTATAAGCTTATAAGCATTTTTAAATTTGTATAAGCTTTATAAACATTTTTTCTGTAAAATTATCGTTGTAATCCTTGTTGTTGTAGATTTATCGCTGTATTTCTGCGAAAATTGTACACCTCCTATGGGAATTTTTATACATGGGGGAAATACTAATAACAAGCATTTTTGTTCAGGATAATTTTACCTTCATTTTTAATTGCTCTATTAAAAATATTTGGGCATATATTGGCAAAAAATTAACAAGAAAAATAATGAAATAAACAAAACAAATAATAAAACCGCGAAAGTATTAAAAAATAATAATCGTTAATCCTTTCTTTTCTTGGAAAGTCTTTCTATTTTTCTGGAAAAGCTTCTTTTCGTTTATAGTTTGCTGTAGGACGGTCCAACAGTAGTATGCAGAAAGTAAATTTGTATCCTAATATTACAGCCTAACTTCCTAAATTTATCCAACATGTTTTGAACCATATTTTTAAATTCTGGGTATTTGTAGTTTGGTAAAAACTTATTTATATCTTCTATATATCTATGTTTCTTTTTTGTCTTCCTACATAACCATCTCAATTTCGTTAACTATCTTATTTGTGGTCCAATAAAAATGCATTCTTTTAGTTTACCTTCAGAAAGACCCGGAAATATTTCACACAAGTACTTAAAACAACCACCATTTTCATCTAGAGCTTTGACAAATTGTTTTGTTAGTGACAGCTTTATATGAAGAGGGGGTAACAAAATTTTCTTGAGGTCAACTAAACTTTCCCGAATTTTTGGAGCCAGGTGTAAATTTTTTTTTAGTGGCCAGTTTTTTTTAGTTCAGTGGTTATCTCTTGCCCTACTGTCCCACTCACATAAGAAACATGAGTGGTATATCCGGATTGCTGACCCAAAAGCATTGTTAAAATCTTAAGGTCTCCATATAGAATCCAATTGTGTTGTTAAAGTTTATTCTTAAAAGTCTTTTTCAAGATTTTCGTTTAGTTGGGTTGAATGACTGACAGGAACAGATCCTTATAAATTGCCATTCTGTAGTAGAACAGCTTTAAGGCTTCTCTTTGACGAGTATATAAAAAGTCTCCACCCAGTAAGTTTGTATTCAGGAGCACCAATGTGGATAACCAACTCAGATACGTTTTGGCAATATATAAGTAAACCAATTGCGGCGAAGTAATCGACAAATTCATACCAATAAAATATAGTTGTTGGGGTAAGTAAAGCTTTTAACCTGGATCCTAAAATCTCAGAAAGTCCTAAATCTCTGACTAAGTCATTCAGTTCGAATTGAGAAAATAGCTGCGGTCGATATTAGACTGCAATATTTTAGGTGGAATAGGTACATGTATATCAGCAACATAGGGAACTAGTCGTATTGCCGATGGAAGGTTGGGATAGTTAATATACTTTAGAGATTTTGTGTTATGACCATTAAAATAATTTATCTAGTTCTTTAAGTTCCATTTTAAAGTAAGCAAAATTTGCAATATTTACAAAATCAGTTATGTTTCTTTTAAACTGTTTCACTATGAACTGTCCAAAAATATAAAAAAGTCATCTGGTTGGTTTTTACAACACCTACTACACATTTTTTATAGAAAGTGCACAACGAAATACTGATAGAACCAGAAAACTAGATAGGCAACGCCCGTTTGAATGTCACATTGGCACTATAATATTAGTCTCGAACTAAAAGAATGGATTTAATTTAATTTGCTGCAAATATTCAGAGATAATAACTTGATATTGTTTTACAAAAAAAATTACGTGATTGAAGCAAAAATTGGTTAATTAAGGTAGATATTGTCCTAATTAAGCGAAAAAAATTAAAATAGCTTATTCGCTAGTCTTAAACAGCTGCAATTAAAAAAAAATAATAATAATGGCCTATGTTGAAAGTTGATGCTTTAAGAGATAAATGGCCTTCTCCGACACAGAAACTATTTGTCATTATTTATTTATGGATACGTCCAGTGCTCTATTTTAGCGATCCTAGTTTAGCCCTTTAGCTATTTAAACCCTAATGCACATTTTGAAGTCAATCTCCGCTGAAACAACATCATAAACTATAAACCCTTGCCGCAGGTCAAGCTCCGGAAACCGATATAGGTCGAGTGTACGTCTACGATTTGGACGACTGGGACTTGCCAGATAAGAAATTCTATTGGGAGAATAACTCGGAACATCCCAGATTTAAGCTCGACGAAGACACCGGAATGATATCCATGAAACACGGGACCAGGGACGGGGTCTATCATTTGAGATTTAAGGTAAGACGGTAGTATAAACTTAGAAATTGGTCGCTTGAATGAACCCAAATTGAAATCGCTGGTCTCGGTTACATAAGGACTCACTAAGTTATCATACTCTAATCCGATTTCTCAGTCAGTATCGTGATTTTACGTTGTACTTGATTCTTGCATACAATATTGTTAGAATCGGTGAGATATTTAAAAGTTTAGACATGTCTTGTTTGAAAACAGCAATAGGATTCAATAGGCCGGTTTTAAGAGACAGAAAACATTACACAATAAGTAATATATTGATTAAGGGATTAATGGGTTCATTTAGGTAGGAATTTCAATTATGCTTGAACAAATTTAGAGGAAAAAATTATTTAAAAGGATGAAAAGTACGAATTTTCAATTTTTCATAACCTTTCTGTATTTAATATCGTTATTTTTTATATATTGCTTGTGTAATCGTGAGGCAGAAACCCATATTGTTTTTTTTTTATATAACTGCAGCTACTTCTAGCGGGAAACTTAAGATATAAGAGTTTAACGAATTTGATGATGTTAATTTTAAAATTTATTGACCCTAGAATTTGCATATCTTCGCTCTAAAGTTGATAGTAAACAGCAGTTTAATGTAATTCCATTTTTTTTGTTGAAGAAAAAATATATGATATTATAAGAACTACAAAACACGTTGTAGTGTTTATTTTGATAGTCAGTTGATCACGTTTTAGACATTATTGAATACTAAAGACAAAAAAAATTCAAAATCAATGTCCAAACCCTCATTTTTCTCATCATTAATATTTTCGGCATTTTTACAACTCCTCGCCTGCCATTCGGGACAGAGAGACCGTATCAGTTCTGCTTTTCCACAGCCATAATGCCTTCTTCATCATGTGTTGCTTTTACACCGAAATCGAGTTTGTTGTAATTGACATCAATTTATTTGAAGTAAATTTTGTCACTCCAAAGTAGTGTGAGCAGCACCTTTTGGTGGTAAACTTGCTAAGTTGAATATTTTTTGCGGACTTTGTAAAACATGAATGTCGATGTTATGATATCTAGCTGAATCTTTTAAAATGGAGTTGGAAACTCACTCACATTCATTTATTCGATATTGCCACTCGATTTCGGGTAGATGCAAAAGGCAATGTGGCTTTTGAAAAGCGGGCATTTTATGTTCTATTATTTGTCTCGAATGTCAGTGCAAAAAGGCAAAATGTCGAAAATATTAGCAATATTAGCGATGGTAAGGATGACGTACTGGAAAGTATTTTGAGATTTTTTAATCCTTAGAACTCAAAGTATAAAGTGTTTGTAATTCTTATATTATATACTTTTTCTTATATTATATACTTAAAGTCTAAGATTTAACTGCATGATTACTACACTTATGTGTTTTGTTTTCAAAACGTAATATTTAGAAATACTTGTTAATAGAGGAATAGTTTTTGCCGGGTTTCTTATTAAAATATGACCCAATGTACTTTTAGTTAAAGTGTAATTAATTTTTTTTAAACTATTTCGCTCACTTGGTTGTAAGATAACATAGACAATTTCAAAGAGAGATTTTTAAAGAACTTGAACAGTTTACCAGATGTAAACAGGTGTTACTCCGTTAAATTTCTACATTCATAACGTATCTTCTTAATAACTTGTGTATTAAATTAAAGCTATTTTTTTTCCTTTAGGCATACGCTATGTAAAAGAGGTTGCTAACTTTTAAAGATACATAAGTGCGAAAGAGAGATAGCGCAACCCACCGTTCATCAGACAAAGACGCAGTGCGTCAGCTTTACGTCATTTTAAATATATCGCCCATGAGTCGATAAATAAGGTACTCAACTAGCTAGCATCACTGTTATTCTAACCTGTTCTAACCATGTTGTTTTGGAGCTCTTAATGCGCCACGTTGTTTTATTTAACCTTTAACAATTACGTTTGCTAGCTAAAATTAACAATTTAAAATAATGACGAGGTGTCTTCTTTCGTACAGTAAGACATAAAATGTGCTTGACTTTAGTGTATTATGTAGCATGACGTTAAATTAACTGTGGAAAATCTGCCAACTAGACTATCTCACAAAATATAAAAGTATCAGCTCTAAAACAAAAAAAATAAGTAAGAATTTTAAGATTTCTGCTGTAAAATCGAATGTACTCTAAAATGTTACTTGCGATTTTTTTACATTTTATTTTCCATTAATTACCTAATTAATTATAATAATATTAATTATAAAACTTACTAATTTTTAATAAAAACTCATTTTTCTAAAAAATATAGGGGGATTGAAAATAAAATTTTTGTTATATCCATATTATTTCCAAAAGAAGTAAAAAAAAATTATTTTTTGAAGAATTTTTTAGTCGATTCTCCTTCTCGTGCCTTAAGTTTTTTTTAGACTCGAACGACGTAAAGTTGGCATACTGCGCCCTTGTCTGCTAAACGGTGTAGTGCGCTAACTCTCTTTCGCTGCTTTGTATCTTTAACAGTTAGCAGTCCCTATTTGCGGGTACTTTTATATATGCAACCGTATCCCATCGCGAGACAAAAAAAAATAGCTTTAATGTGATATAAAATTTATTAAGATACGTTATGCATGCAAAAATTGAACGGAGTAATACCTGTTTACACCTGATTGCCAACAGGATACTGCAAATAAGAAACAGCAACCTAAACGTTTCAAGTTTTTTCCATATCTCTTTTTGAAATGAATTATAATTTATCTTACAACCAAGTGAACGATATTGGGTTAAAAATAATTAATTAAATTATATTTAAAGGCCCATATTTTGATAAGCAACCCTGAACCCTGTTTGTTCGTTTTAAAGTTTGCTTTATATAGGGTTTTATACATTTTTCTAGCTCGAAGTACCATTTTTCTAGCTCAAGTACATGCATTGTATGAAAAATAACGATTTATTTTCAAGCGATGTTTACACATTTTTTATGAATTTTGAACCGCCATAACTCCGAAATTATTTATTACAGAGATCAGCCATTCTTTTCGCTACTAAATAAATAAATGAAAGGTGTTATACATCTTAAGTAGAATTTTAAAGATCTTATAGTGCTAAAATTAAATATTTTACTTTTCCAGCTTATTTAATAGTCCTCCCCTACGAATTTAACCGTGCATTTTAAGATTTTCCTAATTTACACCTAGTTCCCATTTATCTGTAAATGTCTCTATTACTAATTGTGTAATGCTTAGGCTGATTTTTTGTCTCTGAGAACCGACCTATAATCCATGCTTGTTTTATAGACTACAAACAAAACAAACCTTGAGTGTTTCGATTTTCAAACGCAAAACTAAATATTTACAAATGACTCTATATTAATAAAAAAAGAAAGTCCTCAAATGTACCTAGTGAAATCCAAAAATAAATACTTTCAAATTGAAAAACTGTGATACCTAAAAAAATAAATCCGTGAAACTCATTTTTTGTTATTACTTTCGAACCGTGGTGGTGCCAATGACGCCTTGGTGATGTGAATCTACCGAACCACTTGCCCCTATCCGAGGTTACTTTCACAGAAGTAGTCTTAGTTTAGTAAACAAATGGTCATAGGACTAATTCACTCTACCAGTTTCACTAAATTACTTTTTGTCATAATAACCGAGTTTAATAGCTTTAATTGACAATAGTTTTGAGTCAATTTATTGTTTAATATCGGCCATGAATAATCTAACTTTGATGACAATAATGCCTAATTATTAGATATTTAGGATATACATACATCAAAAGCACAAGCACAAACGTATAATATACAGCAATGAGTTAAATTTCATTTATTAGCCCTTCATTATCTGTATTAAATTAATGTTTCTTCTATTTTAAAACAAATTTTTTGCAAGTTCAATTGTTTAGTTTATAAAGTTTTATCCACAAATTGTTTTATATTTATATCTTTAAAGGTCGCCAGCATTTGCATCAACTGCGGCCATATTCTTGAGATCATATAATATATACCAAAAGTTAATGACTTATTGCCACGTCTAAACGTTTTCTCTATACCTCGTGTATTTGAACGGAAACTCCTGAAACTTAGTCTTTTATGTAATAAGTCGCAGATAGAATGACAGAATTTTATTTGCAATACAAAGATAGTGTGCCCGGAATTCCCGCCTCTATATGGGGATCCCGCATATTATTTATAAGAGATAGGAAAACGGTTAAATGGGGAAAGTTTAGAAGAATTTTGTTAGAAGCCCAATCCAATTTTTGAGGTATTTAGAACACTATCAAAATATGCTATTTTTAAAATATGCTTTTTTATATCTCAATTTTTGTTCAAATATGTAAATATATTTTCAAACCAACTTTTTGGGGGAGGGGGGACAAAGACACATCGAGAGGGGAAGCAATATCTCATTCTAATCATATTCGGATATTTTTAGTACGTTTGACAAAGTCTACCCTACCCATACGTTTGAAAATGTTATGCACTAAGAGTCTAATTATTAGAAATGAGTCTTTCGCCTCCAAAGTGCATAAAATTGTCAAAAGTATGAGTAGGGTTTGCCTCCAAGAGACGTTGCCAAATTTATATAGTTTTTTAATGTTCCTGGATTTGCAAGTATGTAAAATTTTTAGAAGTAATAGTGGGGTTGGCAACCAGAGACTGTCTGATTTATTGAGTGTTTTAATGCTGCATATTTTGTAAATGCGTCTAGATCGTGTAAGCGACGTTCTTTAGACGGTTATATTATGATTGGGGCAGGCTGATAATATATCCCTTAATAAAAAAATGTTGGTAGGTACATATTGAAATTGTGTTTTTAGAATTTTTAATAAAGGAGTAAATAAAAAAACAACGCTTTCACAACACAAACGTAATATTCGGACAGTTCCCTCTGAGTTCTTGAGTTTTGGCCACATTTAATACCCTTTTCTTCAAGAGGCGGAAACGTTTTATTTTAATGCGATCAAAACTAGCGCGAGATATCGCTTCCCTCTCTGTCCAACTTGACGTCAGATTCCAAATCGGACTGCACCTACAATTTTTGCTCAAAAAGTTGCTTTGCAAAAATTTTCACAGAGTTGATAATTTCTTGAAAAAGACTTGAAAAAGTTAATATCATATTTTCAAAACTTCAATATTTAATTTTTTAATTAAGCTTGTACAATAGTTGTCTAAAACCCTTCTTATTTAACCGTTTCTTTATCTCTTATAATGAGCGAGATCATCATATAGAGACTAATTCTGGACACAATGTAGAAATAAAATAACGTTTGCCGTCAGATAAATGTATACAGCTATAATGCTATATGTGAATTGTCATATTTTCCTCTTCTTCTGACTGTAAATGTTACGTGATGTGACGACATATTGGCACTCGAGACCTCGGCTTTAGTATATATGATTAGTGTATATAAATAAATATACAAACAAAACCCCTTCAAACTTTTATTCTATTTAGTATAATCAAAAAAGTTAGCTATTACTTTTTATATAGAGAGACTACTGTTTTGGAAATTATTCTACTTTTACAAGGCTATCAACGAAACCCCTCTTTCTTCTTTTAAACTACATATTTAAGATAAGACAGAGTTTATGATTTCACGTTGTTAAGTTGAGAAGTCTGAGTTTACGCAGTCACTACTCCACGCAACCATTAAAATGCTATTTGATAAGAAAATTCAGAGATATAAATTCGCTAATGAGATAATGTTTTGAATTACTTAAAATAGATACAATACAAATAGTTATTATTTTAAACCTATTTTGTTTACTTTTTAAATTCCTCATCAACCGAATCAATTTTCCATATAATAATATTTTCTTTCTATCTTGACCAGTTAAAAGACTAAGAAAGCATCTTGCTTCCTTAAGAGCCCTTTAGTTCCCCTTACAAATATCTCAAAGTAGTGAAATTCTTAAAAGATTTAATCGACTGCTGGTGCCTGATTATTTCTCCTTTACTTAAATTACACAAAATTTAATAATCCTTAATATAATTGTAATTGTACCAATGGTCATAAGCTGTAGAAGCACGTTAAATAAATAAATAAAATATTTGGACCTTTTGTAGATGCATAATGTACTTGTTTGAGCTTTTTCATGTTTAAAGAGTTTTTTATTTAAATCTATCGAAAATATGCTTCAAACAATTTTATATCGAAAATCAAAATTTTCCATTCCGAAAAATGAAAAATGCGCATACTTGTTATACTTTATATAGCACGATAAGTTCTTTGAATAATTAACTTCATCAGATTTTTTAACGAAGTATCGAAGGCCTTGCTTTTTGAACACGTTAGTTAAGGTAATTAAAACAGTGTCAGAAACACAGATTTATTTCCATATGCAAAACTCGTTTACCTCCGAGTCCGTCCGGAAGGTTTATTTGGACTTAGTGGATTTTTCTGGACAACAAAAGCCTCATATTTCGTATCAACGTGTAACAAAAAAAAGTTGATTAAGGTGGAAATAAAATGTACATATTCTTGAACAGGATGGCGCATTTTCGTTAATTTAGGGCGTTAGATGAAAAATTTACAAATGAACAACCATGGTTACTCATCATGGCTAACTTGATTCCTTATTGAGCTACGGAGTGTTTTCGAAAATTCGCCTTTTTTGATAGAATGCGGTTTCTCGGTTATTATCAGTGATAGAGGAGAAAAACTAAATTTGTGCTTTATGTGGTTTTTACGTAGAACTCAATGGCGTTCTTCCTTTTTTTTCTATCTATTTCAGTTTTTGAGATACGACATAAAGTAATGTCTTTTTCAATGGGACACCCTGTATATTTTTCCTTAATCCATTAAAAATGAAATTACCTTTTCAATTACACCAAACACGTAGTCTCTGCATTTTTGCAAAATACTCATTTTTTAATTTAATTATTTTTTTATATTTTCCATATAAGTGCGTTTTAAAGAAAACAACTAAGTATATATTTTTAATAGTATTGCTCTTATTTTTGTAAACAATATTCTTTAAAAAATCCCCAGAAAAATATTTAATGTACCCCACCACTTATTGGGAAAATTTCGATCTAGAAACTCAGCTACTCTTCAGGCATTATCACTTGCCGCGCCATCTTGCTAGAAGTGAGTGTTATTCATGTCTTGGATATTCGATATTAGATTTTCCTCCAGAATTTCAGTATTACTCTCAGATATTAAATTTTCACCAAAAATCGTGTAGCACAATATTTGTGTATTATATAGGACATACCACATATTAAATCCATAACGACTCTGTGATGTTTGATCAACGGTAATGTGTGAATTAGCACAATACAAATTATTATGGCGACTGAATATTCCATCGCTAGATATGGGCACTTCATCTGTTCATATTACTTTTCTGAAATTATTGTCTATCCGGCAATTGTCCAAATACCATAAGCAAAATTGCTTTGTATTGCTTATGTATCTACGTTCTGCATCCCCTGGATGTAAAGTTTGAACTTTCCTATAGCAATACTAACGAAATTTTCAATATCTTCAAATCTAATCTGCCTCGAAAATAAAGTTGGATTCGCTACAACATATGTGACTGTATTGGTTTCTTCTATTTCATTATTGCCCTTTCTATCTGACTGGTCTTAGTTTCTGGAAGTACCCATGCAGCTTAAGATTTTTCTCCAGTCGTTTAAAAATATCGATATGAGGTTGCCGTCTTTCTGGGTACTTTCTAAAATATAATTCCGACGCAGCAATACTGTCTTTAACGGACTCAATGTAATACTATATGATCCCGAATTTTTGCATATTGTCGTATGCCATGTTCGCGGATTTTATCGGAATGTGTGTAACTCAAATAACTAACTAACTCAACTCCATATAAACAAGTTTCAATGCCCCTGTGTGAGTGCGTGAGCTCCAAAGTCAATTTGACTCTATGCGGGATTTGAACATGTTTGTTTTACATTTTATGCTTTTAAAAGTACTGCAGGAATTGCACTTATTACACTGGCCGACAAAAAAAATTGTTTTGGTGTAACACAAATCAGAATAGCATAATCTAATAGAATGGACCTATCCAAATACGAAAATGACAAATAGAAAGTTGTAGCACGTAGGGTTTTCTTGTTAGAGTTGTAGAACCATATCGAATGTTACGATACTTAATATCTATAGAAAAAATGATTTCAGAAAATTCTTAACCCTGTTTATTGACTATGCTGACAGTTTTCGCCTATTAAACATATTATACATCTAAGAGAAAAGCCAACGAGAAAAATATTAACTTAAAACCCTAATTAAACTTGATTTTTTCCGTTTATGAGGTGTCCTATCTTCTCTCTTCAAAAACCAACTGTAGTCACCCATCATGACTGGATCCCATCGTCCTTGGAACCGAATTTCTATTGTTCTGATATCTTGTTGAAACCTGTCACCCTGCTCGTCACTAACAGCTCCCAAATGTTTAGGAAAAAATGACAGATGGGAATAGAGGAAGCGAATTTTTAATGACATTCTGGCACCAAGCGCTTTATAGGTACCTAGGAGTTCATTAACTAATTGTTCATAATTTTCATCCATATTGTTGCCTAAAAATCCTCTTACTACATTAACAAATGAATTCCGGGAATCCAGAAGTTCTGACTGTTGCTTGGATAACCCCAAATCCCGTACTAAATCATTTAATTCACTTTGAACAATCAAATGTGGCTCGCCGGAACTGGGACCTGTGGTAAAAGTGGGATCGGTGCACTGTTCTTCTGAGCTGTCTGATGATGCGTTATCTCCATTATCTCCCAAATCAATAGCTTGCCAATTTAAAGGCGCAATCGGCACTGGCAAATTTGCATTATGAGGAATAGGTCGTATGGCAGATTGCAAATTTGGATATTCTATATTGTGCTTTCCCTTTTTGGAATTCCCTTCAGTCTTTGTCAGGTAAAAATAACAATCGTCAGAATGATTGGTGGGTTCTCGCCATACCATTGGAACCGCAAAAGGCATACTTTTTCTCTTTCCCTTCATCCATTGCACCAATGATACACTACAACTAACACAGCACACATGGGGAGCCCACCAATTATCTTGATCCCCAATTAACACACCAAAATATTTAAAGTAGGCTTTTTTACATTTTCGGAAAATGGCCTGGCTTGTGATTTCACCAGAAATTTTCCACAAATATAACAAAATTTGTCAGGAGAAATTTTGCAACTTCGGCGCGTTTGACTCGAAATTCTCGTCTTCACATACACTTGCTTATCGATACACAGAGAACCACTCAATTAGAAACTCAACAGAGGAATGATGTTTAACATTTATTTTATGTCTAATGTTGTAATTTTTCCGTTGTAAAATGGACCCAGTTTAGCCGCCCCACAATAAAATTGTTTACCTGCCAATATAAAAGGTTCTAATTAGGCTATTAAAAAGTGGTACGTATTAGGGCTTTCCGAATATTTTTTTATTAATGGGAGGGTATTTCCATTGCGAAAATAATGAACTGACCTGTGTTAGAAAAATCTTGTCGGCCAGTGTTATTATTCAAATTAATTCAAATAGGTTCTGGAGAAAATGGAATGTACAGGGTGTCCCATTTTGGGTACTTTTGCAGAGTGACTCCGTTATTTTTATAGATAGAAAGTTGGGTTTTCGCGAAAGTGTGCTATTTTTCGTATTTATTTATTATTATTATTTTCGAGCAGTTCTGGAATATCTTCCTCAAGGGTTTCTAGGTATCTACGTGCTGTAAGACCTCCTTCAAAAATCCTATAAACTAACTTGTTGTGCTCTTTTAAACATTAAATGCTCATTTTTACTATGCCAGTTCCTTGTATTGTGCCGATTATAAATTCCCGCACTTGAAAAAAGCATTCGTCTGACCAGATAACAAGTCTGCTAAATAAATCGTTAGCACCGATTTGTTTGGATGATACTTATATTTCTTCTAACTAGCATTTCTATCTAACAAGCAAAAATGTATAATGATTTTCATAGCCATTATAGCTTACTTACCTTTGGAAATATGATTCCGATGCTTCTTAAGAATTTTCATTACTGTGTGTAAAACATACTAGAATATCACATTCAATATCAATTAAATAAAAATACCAAAAGAACGTTTATAAACTGCTTTATAAACCAAAAGTCGATCAAAAAATCGATGAGATAGACAAATACTTAATATTTATTTTTGTTTGTAGTTATAAACAAAACGCCTTCAAGGATATACATAAAAAGCTCATTTGCTATGTGGTAAACATAGCAAATGAGCTTTTTATTTATCAGTCACATGGAAAATATAATGAAAAAATTATTACATTTATAAATTCGTTATTTTGCGAAAACTCAAACACTAAGTATTTGGTACTGTCGGAAAGGTTTTTAATTTCCAATAGACTAAGAAAAAATATACAGGGTCCCATTGAAAAAAAAACAATTTTATATCATATCTCAAAATCTGGAATAGATAGAAAAAAGTAAGAATGCCACTGAATTATACTTAAAAACTCCATAAATCGCCAGTTTACTTTTTTTTCTATCGCCAATAATAAGAGAGATACAGAACCCTATCGAAATCACCCCGTAGCTCAATAACGAGTCAAGTTAGCCATGATCAGTAAACACAGTAAACCGAAGTCGAAAATATGCAATCGGTTTTTATGTAGCACCTACAGTTTTGTCTGATCCCCCTAAAAGAATTGAAAATGCGCCACCCTGTACAATATAAGCTATTTTCTGAGAAGTGACTTTAGGTGAGTGTATATTAAATTCTTTTAGGCATTGTTTATAGGTTGCATCCAATAAAATAACAGATCTTGTAGCGTTGTTATTTCTTTCTTTTCAGGTTTATGACAGGAAGCACACCCAAACAGACGTACCTGCAAATGTTACAGTGACTGTTAAGGAAATACCTCATGAGGCCGTAATCAATTCGGGGTCGGTCAGAATAGCTGGTATTACCGACGAACAATTTATTCGAATTTGGGACTATAAACTGCATGTAAGTAATAAACAATATCAATTTTTTTTAATTCCTTGAAAAATAAATTTACACAAGTCAGTATTTCCACATTATTGTCATTTTTTTTTATTTGATAAATTTGCTTTATTTGAGCTTATTTGTTTCAGGACTTGCCAAAATCCATGGCTGAAAAGTTTAGAGACAAGATCTCTGAGCTCCTGAACATAGATCGAGAAAACGTAGATGTTTTCAGTGTTCAGCTTCGAAGAAAGCATCCCCCCGTCACCGATGTAAGATTCTCGGCACATGGCGGGTCCCCATACTACAAACCTGTGAGGTTGAACGGAATGGTCTTAATGCACCGCGAAGAAATCGAGAGAGCCGTTGGTATCAATATTACTATGGTAAGTGGAGAAAACAATTAATTTTTTTATAAAACATTAATATTTTTGGCGTTATTACATAATTTTATGTACATGTTTTATAACTCAAAAAATGTTGGTTTGTTTGCTTCTGGTTACATCCAGGAACATATTTTTAGATGAATAAGTATTTATTACTTAGCCAATATTTGTGTGCGTTTTGAAGTGTCTGAATTTTGATTCGATATGCTTTAAGTCTTAAATAAAATATGTTTGATCTATATTTTAAAATAAGTCGGACACTTAAACCTCTTTGAAATTTTAAAAAGATACTTTTGCAAATTAAATATATGAGTAATTGCATATGCTGCAAGTACTATGATATTTTTAGGCCAGTTAACTTTTTTACTTCAGTTCAGTTTTTCACAATTTTGTGACATATGACGTACCTTATTGTATTCTTAAAAATCTAATTGTTTTAAATAGAAAGCAATCACAGCAAAACCTAACCCTGAAATTAATATATTGTTCCGTATAGATCTAAGCAGCAGTATTTCTAGAATAAAACAAAGAATTTCTACATATTTTACAAACAAGCTGTGTAGCAAATCTGGTACAATATATCACAGATATTTTTGAATTATTAGGTTACTGCATAGCTATATATATATTCAAACATTTGAATATACAATTAAATATGACAGTAGTTAATACTACACTTCTTAAATTTCAGGGACTTCCGTACAAGTTGATGAGAACACCGGGCTGGTTTCTATTCATATAATGTCTTTTAGTGAACTGTATTGTTATTAAAAAATATATGAATGTTTTAACATGTTCTATTGGTAAAAATAAATAAATAAATCTCCTGTATCAACAAGTCATTAAAAGAAAAATGGCACTCATATCGATTGTAATCTAGTTTCTTGGAGGCTATTCTGCGAAGAATTTAGATTATATATCGTAATTTTTAAAATATCTAATAATTATTAAGATATATCTAATATCTAAACAAGGAACGTACTGCAACAATTAAGTTGCGAGCAATTCTATACCTCAAAAATTTAACCTATAAAATTTTCTTCGAATATCTCCATGCTCTGCTTACATGTGGGTGAATATATTTCAAAGTGAAACTTTATAACATTGGCTGCTCAATTTGCCACATACGCTTTTCTATAATTTTTTTTGCCCATCGTATGAAAAAAAATGTTTTTCAGCATTTATGAAATAGGTATTTAGAAACTAAAATTTATTTTTTGTGTATAGTTTCTAGCAAAGGGAAGTAGAAAAACTTATTTTGACAGGGGATATTTTATTTTCCAATTAATCTGCAAACGTTACATCGGTGTACATTTGTGGGGTTACGTCGACTCTGACAGTTTTGTCAAACATTTTGATGGTCTTGTCTAGGTTTCTGGGAGTTTTTGAAAGAGTTTCATTATTTTAAGAGATTTTTCAAAAATTTTATGATATACCGAGGAATTAAAAAAAAATTGTGAAGTAGAATTGTTTTCCTATGTGAAAATAAACGATTTCTCAGATAAGTAACTTGACTATTTGTAATTTAAAAATATGAAAATTTCGAACATATCGATGCAAATCACTTAGATTAGATATTATTTCTTTAATTGACACTTTTTTATGCACGCCATTGGAACGATTACCATTATTTGTTTACTTCCCTCTATCCTCCGTGAATGTTCCTGTACGTCGTTTCACGAATCCTTTCTATGTTGGTTGAAAACAATTCTTATGAGTTGAACAGCATTAGCTGCTTCTTTGGCATAAATAAAATATAAAAATTGCTTCTAAATCTTCTGTAATGGAACTCGATAAAGACAAAAAATATTCTTGCAATTTGTATGAAAGCGGCTTTAATTTTTAAATTTACATTGTTACAAATTAATACCTTTAAAAGTAGCAGTAAAACGGATTGTCTCTCTGGATTGCCGCAACTTTTAAGAAATTCCTTTTTATGTTAGAAGGACTTTATTTGCAAAACGAACTATAATCCGTTAAACCTTTATTAAATTTAAGCCAGACTAAAAATTAAGCTGTATCTTAATTTGAGTTATAGGTAAGCCTAATTGATATTTCCAATTAATTAATTTCACAACCTTGCCTCGTTACTGATATTATTTATCACGTCACGATGCTTAGTTAAACTGAATTTATGGCTGGTATATGTGCCATTTATTTACATATTTTAATTGTGAATAATGAACTTGTGTTAACGAGTCCATAAAACAATTTTTTTATTTATTAGGCATTTGGTGTGAAAGATAGAAGTAATAAGCTACATTTTGCCAAATTTTGGTGACGTCCGATCACACCGAAACTGGCAGCAACTAATAATATTAATGTTAAACTTGTATCTTTTCATATAATTTATCAATTGCTAAGATTAATTAATTAATTATGATTGAAGCAAATCCAACGTGATTTAAGCTCGAGCTTAAAAGGTGTTGTATAAAAATTGTCTATTATACAGGGTGTCCTATAATACCCTACAAAGTTTACTCAAATTTTGCAAGAGTATTTTTTTCTTGTTTAGTCCTATCAGAAGAGTAGAAAAGTTTTTAAAAATGTTTATGCCGATCAACTACAACAAGAATTCATGTTTTTCATTTTTTTACAACAATATTATACAAAGATATCTAAATACTATATATTGGTTAACAAATTAATTTTATGGCGATTGAACATGGATTAAAATATATTGGATTCTCGTCAATATGTTTTAAGATCATTAATATATGATAAATTTTTGTTGTTATGCAGGTTTAAGACAATGGTAAAATTAAAATGTTTTAAATTGGACATTTGGGTTAGGTGACTCAGATACAAGCCAGATTCCTTTGTAAACAATCTTAATTAACTTATTTTTTTATGCAACCCTACTTAATAGGCAATCTATAGAACCACATATCCAATATTAAAAATATTGATGGAGATGTGGAAGAATCCTGTAGCAGTCTGCCTACTAAAAAATTAATTAGTTTATAAACATCTTCATTTATGATCACTCTGTATTACATTTATTGAAGGTATGTATTTACGGCATCTTTATTTTTGAGTCAATTTTAGACTTTAAGCTGAATATATTCATTGGAATATTAATATCTTTTATAGTCGGGGTGATAAGCAATATAATAATTTATTCAACACATAAAATCGCATTCAATTTTCTTTATCTAAACCAGGGATAACAGGTTTTTACTTCCTTCATAAAAGGGAAGTATTGCAACCGTAAAAAATTACCTTCCCGGGTTTTTTCAGATCTCTTAGGGTTCCTGGATTTCAAAAACATGTTTTTTAATCTAGACGGTCTCTCTGTCTGTCGGTCAGTCTGTCTGTTAGTTCGCAGCATAGCTTAAAAACTAGTTACCTGATTGACTTCAAAATGTTGACAAAAATTGTGAGTCATATTTGGAGAACCTCGTAACATTTTGGTAAAAATCTAATATGACGGGACAAAATGGCGACTTCGTGATTTGTAAAAAAATTATTATTAAAAAACTAATTATCCATTTAACCTCAAATTTTGAACTCAGATTTTAAATAGGGATCTACTGGTAACATTTTGATGCGAATCCAAGCGTCGGCCTAATATAATATTTAAAAAAACCATTCTGAAAAAACAACTTTTTTGATTAGTTTCAAATTTTGCACAAAAAATAAATCATATATGCTGATAAACTGGTACGAATTCAACATGAAGGAACAAAATGACGGTCTTACAAAAATTAATGTATAGCAGCGTATTCTTGAGCTTTAGCTGATGAGTTCCATCCTCCGTTCTGTTTTAAAGTCAAGAGGTCGCCCCCCCACACTTCTGTGTATTTTACTTAACACAGAAATTCCTTCCATACCCTAATCAGTAATAATATACGTTCTCTTCTTCTTTGTTTTCTCTATATCTTTAGCATCATGATCTTCACAATCCCATCGCAACGACACGGTCCACATATGCCAAAAAGTACCACCATCTGAAAATGTTAGGTATTAATTTTAAAGTTCCTAAAAATTGTATTAATTCTCTGATTTATTGTTTTTACGTAAGAATGCCCCCTAAAATGTATATATCTTTAGTAGTTTTTTTTCTTACCTTTATGTGTAAATAATAGTCATAAGGAACCTGCGTAATAAAATCGTTGATTGTCTCTACTTTGGCTTTCTTTGATTTAAATCTATAGTTGTTTTTTTAGAAAAGCAATCACAATAGGAAATTTAATGTCAAAGTTTTCTTTTACATTCAGGCATGAGCTCAACATACTAGATCTTCTCCAAAGGTTGATGGCTTTAATGTTTCATCTCTTCTTAAGAAATATACCAGAACGGTGTCTTCAGTGATTTTCTCGCATCTATTTTTTAGAAACATCGGACTCTTAAATCGGCAAATATTTAACGATACTTAACAGATTCTAAAATATCTCTTGAAGCACTGTCGTCAGTTTCAGAGTCTATCTTTTTTTTTGGAAAATTTGTAGTAAAATAATATAAAAAAAGTTTAAATACGTCAATGTCACTCACCATATTTTAAAAAGATACCTTGGTAACAAGATCAGACGATCGAATTTTTAATTTGACACTAAAGAAAAAATACAAAGTTATTTCTTAAACATATCAGAAAAAAATTATATATATCCTTCTGCAGTAAAGTGCTCCTCCCTTGGATTTTAAAGCCCTTTTGATATGTAAACAGCTATTACAATTGTAATGCATATTTGTTAAACAACGACCAGTTCGGTAGCTGCCTGCTGTTGGTCATGCGGTCATAAAATGTTTGGTGATGTGCCTTCAAGATGTTAGGTTCTATTGTAATATTCAGGGGATCACTGGTGGTTTTGTTTTCCTAATATGCATCTCGGTTTTAAATATACTATTGAGTTTAGGCGTCTTGATTTGCACTCTAAAATTGTAATCTGACTTTCTCTTGTTTCCGGCATAGACAGACACAATTAATTTTGTTTTTAAAAGAAGTTTTTTTTTCGCAACATAAGATTCAAAAAATATTTTTTGCATAAATTAATAAAAAATAATTTTATTATTTCACTGAAAAATAAAATCTGTCAATATGTTGATCTTTCTAAACATTACCATTAAGCACATCGACCAATAATAATCCCGGGACGTATAACTCGAAAATCTTAACATTTAAGGGTAATATAATGACATCATTTGCGACGGGCATTAATTCTTAGCGAGAAGCGGATGAACGTTGGTGAAAAAGTCATACTTTGCAACTAAAAGAACGTTTTCTATGCTCTAGTTCATAAGTTTTTGGCGCTGACATAGTTAAACTGAAAGAAGTTCCCGGCGTTTTAACGATCATGTTTTTTTTTGTCACGCCAAAAGCTGTTACATATTTTCGTTCCCTGGCTTTTAATGTTCGGGGAACTCTTTTAAATATAAGTGGTGTTTCTACTCGAGTTGTTTTAGAAATAAGGAATGTTAAAAGCTTTTATTAAGTTTTCATTTGGGGGTAGAAATATTAAGTAACATACTTCTAACCTGTTATAGAACTAGTTCTATGGATTTTGTAGATCAGTTGATTTAACTAGGCTAGATTTTGAGCCATAGCCAATTTATTTATTTTCAGTTAGTTTCTCTGTTGATTAAATAGATATAGTTCTTGAATAAACCAAGACAAATTCCCTTTTTATTTAATAATATTTAATGTGATGAGAAAAAAATTACTAGAAAAACTAATGTCATTAGCTAATAATATTAAGATGCCAGTTACTAAAATACGTCAAATCATTGTCGTTGAGCAGTGTCCTTTAATGTCAGAAAATTATAGGGAATTCATTTATTTCGTTTTGATTTTACTGTAGTAAAATAACATGGTTTGTTATTACCCACTATTATATTTTCTAAGAGCATAAATGTATTTCCAAACTCCTCCCGGTCTCTAGTAGCACTTTTAGATTTATGTTCAGTGCGTCACTTATAAATGATTCTAAAATAAGACTACACGTGCAAAACGTAACTAGAAAAGTGTTAGTAATTTGCTGTTTGACTTGGAGTATTTTCAGGACGATAACTACTGTTTTGAATACAATTTGAATGAGTTATCAAATGTATTGTAAGCAACCCATTTTGACACTGTTTTGACAGGCGCAAGTGAAAGTTGGTCACGAAAGTAACGGGAGAATAGTAGAAATATTAATATGAAGTTTTTATTAGGTTTTAACTAGAATTATCACTAGCTTTATTTTTTATTTTGTCAATAACGTCAAGCAAACATTTTATAAAAATTCAGTAATATTAATTGATATGAATATAAATAGTTTACAATCAATGCAATTTGTATGAGATTTCTTCTCGATAGCTCCTGCAGCAGCATCTCTCACTTATGTTTCTGCCACACTTAGAAGACTGCAAGCGACGTTTAGCTTCATTTTGTTGGATAAAATTTTATAAGTAACTTTCTTTGCATTAGTGAGACTCTCAGCTACATAATTTTCCGCAATATTAACAGTTTTTTATTTTCAGTCCAGAACACTGAACTATTTCTTTCGGTTAAAAAATTAAATACTTGAAATTGGATAAAACATTTTAAAAATTGTTTAAGCGTCGTAATTACATCACTGTAAATATAGGTAAAATCTTGAAGATAAATGTTATATATATATATATATATATATATATATATATATATATATATATATATATATATATATATAGATTTGGTAAGAGTTTCTTGACCTTCCTTTTATATTGTTAATATATATAATTTTCTTGGGTATAGGTCCGAAAAAAGAAAGTAATTGTGACCGGGGTTTTGGTAGTGTCACATATATTGTCAATTTTAAAAGATATATAATTTTTGACGTTTCGGCAGGAACACCCTTGCCTTTCTCAAAAAATTTTTATCCTAAAAACAAAAACAAAACCCTACATTTCACAATAAAAACCTATCACTTTTAACTTACCATGAAACGTAATTAATCAATTTAAAATTAAAATCTTAATAAAGAACAAATTTCACTTATTTTTACGAACATACGAAAATAATAAAAAAGACGACAACAACACATCGTTTGCTGCTCGCTCTTGGGCAATATCACACTGATTTGGATTTTATTATTTTTAAAGAAAATAACCCATCATTGGTATGGAAGGGAGGGGCAGTATTTATTTTAGTTATATTATAGCGAAATAGATTCTATTTAACACATCTATATCCTTTTTGTCATTTATGGCATGTTTGTTTTTTTTATTTCTATTGACTCATAGATTTCCCTTTTCTTTTTATGTAACTCAGTTTTTAAAATCTTTGTTCGGTCAAAATCGAAAGTATGATTATTTTGTTATGCGTGTTTAGATAATGCAGTTTGCTTTTTCTTATCGTACTTGTGGCCATGTAATCTTGACTGTAGATATTGTTGTGTCTGCCCAATATAAACACCATCACAATCCTTGCATGGTACCTGATATACTATATGTGTTTTTTGAAATTTTGAATTTTTTGTCTTAAGTTTTGTGTAATGTTGATTCAGCAAATTAAATCCCCTATGGGCAACTTGTACGTTATATTTAGAGAATAAATGATTAAATTGTTCGGATAGCCCCTGTATGTATGGTAGTGTCAAGTAATTTTTTTTTGTTGTTTTATTTGACTGATTTGTTTTTTGGTGACCCAGATTGTTGTAAAATGTATTGATTCGTTTTTTGAAAACTGAATTGATTAAATTAATTTTAATTAATTATCTTCGAAACTCTGGATCTGATAATTGGATTGCTCTGTCAGCCAGGCTAATAATGACAGATTTTTTCTGGGTTCTCATCCCATCACCCTCTTACCCAAACGAACTCTTACGAAACGTAAAAAATGATATTTTTTTAAAATTGACAATGTATGTGACACTACCAAAACCTCAGTCACAATTACTTTCTTTTGTCGGACCTATACCCAAGAAATATATATATATATATATATATATATATATATATATATATATATATATATATATATATATATATATATATATATATATATATATATATATATATATATATATATATATATATATATATATATATATATATACATATATATATATATATATATATATATATATATATATATATATATATATATATATATATATATATATATATATATATATATATATATATATATATGTTGTATATAATATAATGTAAAAGTTTGAATTATTCCAAGGAACTTTTGGTATTTAACTTTTTGTAGGTCATTCAACTTCGGGGGTAGTACGTCATTTAACTGCAATTTATATTTTTTGTTATATTTTTGTTATACAGTGTCCTTAAAAAAGTTCGCATCATATGAGATTTTTTATTAGGGAATTTTGTTAAAATTTAGCACTGGCAATAACTTTTGCTTCTTTAAGTATGAAAGATGGACTATTCGAAAATAGTCACGTGACTCGCGTTACCTGTCACAATTGACAGTTATGAACATTTTAAAAGAAAAGTTGTTTGTTTTTTAGTTTTAAGTATGTGTACCGAATTTTAGCCAGAAATTGAAATATTCAATTTTTATAGCATTTTTTTTACTAAAATTATAAAAAAACAATAATTATCTAATATATCAATATTTTATTTGAGTATCCTCACTAGTATATATGTTAAACCTAAGCTTGATGCAAATTTTGCGTGATTTTAGGAAAATAATTTGCTTTTGGAAACATTTTTAAATACTAAAAAGTGGAATTGCTGAACAAAGTGAAACTAAAAAATAAATAACTTTTCTTAATAATACTTTCTCATATTTTAGCAAATAAACCCCTTTTCTATGACTATGACAGGTAACACAAGTGATGCGACTATTTTCCAATAAGCAATATTTCATACCTAATGAAGCAAAAGTTATTGTTTATGCTAAATTTTGACAAAGTTGCCAAATAAATAAGTACCCCATATGATGCCAACCTTTTCAAAGGCACTGTATATACAGTATACCCGCGGAAAGAGGTGATAACAGAATAAAACGACTAAAAATAACTTTTTGAAAAAAAAGTCACACAAAGGCTTCTTAAAAAATACCACTTACCTTGAAATTTTCGATTTTATCTTGCGAGGAGGTTGCATAGAATATACGAAAGCATGAAATATTGTCGATAGTAGACTAAGTTTAATTTTTTCTTTTAAAATAAAAGAATACATTTCAACAGATGGATTAATTTAAAAATATTATTTAAATATTCAGAAAAATAAAGAAATCCATAATCCTCATAATTTTGAATTGCTAATAGGGAAAGGGCACGGTATTTTAATAGATACTGGTTTTGTTTATATCGCATTAAATAAATAATACTAATAATATTCGTTTCATTAATCAAGTCTAATAAATACGTTAAAGTAGATATGAGAGGTAATATGATGAAGTTTATATAAATTTAAATTTTTCTGATTATTTAACTGATATTTTAGATTTTACATATACGCTAAATAATAGGGCTAATTTAGTTTTTTCTGTTTTCTATGCTCCTTTAAGCAAATCGTATTTTTAACAAGCAGATATTTTACATTTTTGTTAAGAGAGGCTTGTTTTTGAAAAATATTTTTGTCCTTTTTTTCCTCTTCTCACCTCTATTGGCGAAGGTAATGTAATAATAAAAATCAGTAAATTTCCTTTCCCGGAATTTCCCTGGTTATAAATATTTTCTTTTGTTATGAATAATGAAGTGTAACCCAATTTAGTTCAGTACATAGTCATTTAGTAACACATATATACTATATTTTCAAACATTTTTATTGGACGCCATTTTGTTGCACCATATTAAATGCCTACCAGTTTTTAACTCTTCCACACTTGATTTCTGTGCATAATTTAAAATAAATTCAATAATTAGTTTTTATATCGACACACATGCCCATTTTGTTACGTCATGTTGAATTCATACCAGTTTAACCCTATATCACATTTATTCTTTCAGAAAAATTTGTCACTTGAATAAGATATTGATTATTATTTGGCCGCCGTCTTGAATTTGTACCACAGCTTTACCAGTTTATCTCTATATCTCACTTAAAGCTTGCTTGATGACTATTTTTTTCAAGCCGATTTTTTTAATATTTTATTAGGCCGACATTTTGTTTAGCTATTTTGTATCCATACCAAAATGTTACCACTCCTATGTAACATTCGATTTGTGTGCAAAATTTGAGGAAATTGGATGGAAATGGAATGGAAAATGGAAATTTTTTTAATGTTTTACTAGGCCGCCATCTTGTTCCGACATATTGAACTTTTACCAAAATGTTACCAGGTTGTCTACATTGACCCCTAATTTTTTATTAAAACTTGAAGTCAGTCTGATAAATAGTTTTTAAGTTGTGCCACGAACTAACAGACAGACGGACCGACGGAAAACTTGAGAACATGGAAAACCTGAGAGGGTGATTTTTTTCACTGTTAAAAATAGTTTGTTTGGCCGACATCTGAAGTTAGTTTTACTACCTCATCTCTATACCACGATTAGTTATGGCACACCATTTGAAATCAGTCCATTAAGTTGTTTTTTAGACTGAATTTTTAAATATTTTATTAAGCCGCCATTTTGTTTCGCCATCTTGGATTCGTTCCAAAATTGTACCAGTTGACTCCTACATAATACTTGATTTTTGTGAAAAAAAATTGGGTAAGTAGTTTTTAGTAATAATGTTTTTAACATTTCACTAGGTCGCCATTTTGTTTTGCCCTATTGCATTTTTACCAAAATTTTAGCAAGTCATCCTTATATTATTTTTAATTTTAGACCAAAATTTGAAGTCAAATCGGGTAAGTAGTTTTTTAGCTATGCCGCGAACAGGCAGACAGACCTACGGAATTGAGAAAACGTGTTTTTCGTCATCTAGGGAACCTGAAACGTAAATATTTGAAAAAATTTCGGAAGGTAATTTTTCACGATTACATACTGCCCTATTGCTATAGGAGTAATATTTTTCTGAAATATGCCGGCATTTTCCAAAATAGTCGTTTTTTTCTCGGTTTTTTCCTCAAGTTAGAAAATACCATTTTTTATTAATTAAACTTTAATTGATTACTAACAAAATGACATATTTTTATTAGTAAAATTGATTTAGTTGCCTTTCTTGCAAAAAGTTGCTTTGTTTTATCAATCAGTATTTTTGTCGTCAAACAACATGTTTCTCGAGTTGATGTGGTAGTATTTTCAACATGTTATCGATTATTGCTTTTCCACCTTTAGTCGCCACTATACAATATTAGAATAAACTGGCTGGACAAAAATAGGACTTTCTAAGATTGGATTTTATAAGCAAGTAGTCACTCTAAACGAGTTCGTTTTCCAAGAATTTACCACATCAGGAAAGGCGAGTTTTCAATTTGCTTCCCATATATACAAGTTCTTGTCCTAAAAGGCGCTCGCAAAAATAAATTTCTGCTATATATTGATTTCGCAAAAATTGTATTTTTCGTAGTTATTTCAAACTGCTCTTTACTAATATTATCGTTAGAAAAAAAGAAAAAAATATGCTTGTTTAATAAATCTTGAAAACATGCTTGTTTTAAAATAAATAATCACTTGGAAAGGGTTCACAATTACAATAATAGAAAGAACCATAGTTTTGTACAAATGTCATTGCTTCTAATTGAAAATTAATTTTTAAAGGTCACATACAGTGTGGCCCAGTATTAGAGGACGTCGGCTGTAGCTTGGGAACCATTAATGACAGAACTTAAGGAAATAAATATTTATAGGAAAATAGGCCAAGGGAAATTACTGTAAATTATTTTCAAATTGGCCGCTAGGGGGCGTAACATCAACACACAAGTGTAGATACCAATTTTCTCTTAAATTTTCATAAATGAGGTATGTTGAAAATATAAGCATTGTATTCTTCAACCAATTACGCACTTTTTTTGCTTCTATTGCTCTACTTGTGAAGCCATAAACTGTAACGTAATGACTTAGTGGTCACTAGATAGCGTTGTTTCGGAATTCTCCAAATAATGCTGATTTTTTCAAAAAAATAAAATGGTACGCTTTGACTTCTATATCACAGTTTATGTTGTAGTTTTAAAGGGCATTGAATAGTAAATTAAAAAGTCCAGGTCCTAATTTAAATTCATATTCATACAAATCAAATCAAAATTTCGTGGATTAAATTGCCAAAAAAAGTCACAAGCTTGATGGCCGTAGATATAAATATAAATAATAATTACAAATTAAATTACTATTAACTAATAACAGTACTTACCAGCAACAAAAAATAAAAGAAAAGTATTTTCCTAAAAGGACTGCTTTGAATATTAAACGGCACTTTATAAAAATACAAATACGAACAATATAAAATGACAATAATAATAACGTCCAAACAAATCCTTGACGTTTTCAATATTTTGTACTATTTAACAAACCAAATTTTGTTTTAACATACTGTTAAAGAAAAAAGTTATAAAGGTGAGCCAATTATTTGTGTCACTGAGTTATTTTAGACACATCTTGCTGGAACTTCTCAAATAGTGTTTTTGCTTTCTTTTAATTCTAGTTATCCCTAAACATTTTTATATAACCACCAACCATGATTGTTTTAATAAAGTATCCCAAATATTTCAAATTGATAGCAATTAATATCAGATTTACAAGTAAAAACGGTATTTAAAAACATTAAAAATCGCATTAAATGTGTCGCTGTTTAGTTAAAAATACACCAGAAGACGTAATAACGTGTTTAGTTGTTATTGGGTACAACTTTCTCCATATCCCTCTTCGTTTACTTCTTCAAACACAAGCAGATTTATATATTTGTAGTTTTGTCCAACACCCACCTTGTATGTAAAAACAGGCTTATTTCAGGAATATGATTAATACACACTGTATATCAAAACATGAGGTTGAGATCTATGGCACACTAAAGTTTTATGAAATTGGACTGTTCACCATAAACCAATTCAGTAAAGGTATAAAGTATCACTTTTGTTCCACCAACAGTAAAAGTGAAACCCTTTAACACACCTTCCTAGCGTAATATTTATGAAAATCTCATACCGCCATTTTGTAACCAATCGGATATTGTTATTCTAACTCGTTTCCATAACAACCAACAAAGTTTCGGGAAATTTTCATCGACCTGACTGAAATTAATAAGTGGAAATTTTTTGATATATAATGAAATGTCCATGCCTTGCGACACTACTTTTCTAGTAATAAATATGAAAATAAGTCACATACCTTATAATAAATTATTACATTTATCTCCTATTTATTTATTTTAAGCAGATTTTCAAAATAACAAAAACATATACTTGTAGATAGACTTGAATTTTATTTAAGTAGGTCCCTTAAGAAATAATACTTTGTATAAGCGAATTGAAATATTCCATGAACTCCTCGAGTTCTCTTTTTGTAATGGTGAATAATTAACACTTGCAGTGGTTGAAGAACTGGCCCTTAATAGGTATCGGTGTTTTATGAAGTAGATATAATACATTCCGCTTAGACATCATGGAGAACTTCGGCGAAATCATCAGTAACACGTTCAGTATTCTTTTAAACAAATTGTCTTCCATGATTTGAATGTGACAATTTTCAATTAGATCAGTAAGATATTTCGGATAACGATGGTACATTTTAATATGGCCCACTTTACAATATGCACATAAACCATATTTTTCAAATTTTTCCATTTTAAACAACTTATAAGTATATTTCTGCTATTTTCAACTCGGGGCTTTATTGATTCGTTTGATCTGAAAGATTAGTTTATAGTCGTTTGACAGGCACAAAATTCCATAGCCTTCTAGATTTAATTATCCTCTTGTTTTAAGTTACATACTTTCATTTATCGAGAGATATAACTAAAATTGAGAATAAGTATATCAATTCCACTAATATTAGTACTACTAAATTATACTAAAATCGAAATTTTATCTCTTTTTTGGGAAAAAAACAACTATTACCGGTAGGTATAAGTGTTCTAAAAAATGAGTTTTACATAATTTTCTACTATTAGAGGTTTGAAATCCACTATATATAAACAGTTATAGCTTCCTTGAAATATGTATCATTAGATTATTGTACTATAGTTGGTAGTTGTAACTTTTAATAATAATAGTTAATTATAGTCATTTGGCACTGCTTTTTTTTTTTCATCTTGTATGAAATTTTCTTACAGAATCTCCCATTGTAACCTCGAAAACATTTTCGGTAATAATTCAAGCACTAGGGAGATTATAAGTGAAAATAATTGTTCTGCTCGAATTTAGTTGACATGGATAAATACGCGAAAAACTCTTTGTCGCTTTTGAAATAAAAGGTAAATTACACAAAGTGTCATTTAATATTGACAAGAACAAAAATTAGTGTTCCGTTCGTATATATTCTCTTTCTCATATTTTATTCATGAGTGACGGGACTTATAAAGGAAATACTTATATATTTAATTTTATCTATTTATATATATATATTAAAACGATTTTTGTCTTCTATGAATGAAAATATAAGCAGTAACGCTTCGTATATTTCCAAATTTTGATAATCAGTTTTTTGGCCGCGTTCTATCCTTGTTAAATTAAATTTCATGAAAACTCGTTTTACAGTTGATTATATTTCTTATTAAATATTTATTTTCGTAAACCTCCCTGCTACAAATAGATATATTTTATCGGCATTTGGGAAATAATTGAACTACCCAACATGCCAAAACAGACAAAAAAGTGAAAGAACGCTAAAGATGTTTTAGAAAATTAGAAATAGCTTAGAGAAACGAACATGACGCTCCTTCAAGGGCACAAATTGAAAGCTAATAAAAACCTTAGTGATTTAAAATTACGCTTTGCATGAGTTTTTTTCTTAATAATTCTGCTATTTTAAAATATTACCCATATTGTTTTGTTTCAAAATAATGCACTGTAAATTTCGATTGGACAAACCTATAACTCTAAATATTTAATTCAGGAAAAACCTAGTTTTTATCAGAACTTTGAAATCAGAATAGAAATTTTACAAATTAGCTATCAATTGTTATACTTTTAGTAGTTTTTAATGCAGAATCCTATTAAAATGTTGACAATTAAAACAAATGGTTGGTATTTATTATCAATTAGAGATAGAGTAGCGCATTTGGAACGGAAAATGGAAATTGGAAAATCCTTTTTTAAGAGCTGACGTTTCGAGTA
The DNA here is from genome assembly GCA_030620095.1 of Kuschelorhynchus macadamiae. Lineage (NCBI taxonomy): Eukaryota > Metazoa > Arthropoda > Insecta > Coleoptera > Curculionidae > Kuschelorhynchus > Kuschelorhynchus macadamiae. Next base: position 414,365 of record JAUTXW010002738.1, on the reverse strand, counting down.
TGTATTTAGTTCTCTGAGGATTATTTAAAATCGTGGGGCTCTATGTCAGTATACAAAATGCTATAGATATGCAATGAAAATACCGTAAAACACCGTGACTTTCTATTTTCACTACATTCGATAGATTTGTAAGCGCCAAAAGTCAAATATTACAGGATTTTTTTTATTAGCAACTGTACTTTTAACGATGGAACTTTTAAAATATGCAAGAATATTATTAGTTTGTTTAAAAGACGTTTAAGATAATAAAAGTTGGTGAAATCCTACATTTTTAGTAAATTGTAACATACGATATTCTGTTGGCACTTCTTTTCAAAAATTTGTATTTGGTTATGTTGCTTGCGATAGAACAGCCTTTTTGTGCAAACAATTTTATTAAAAAGGATATGATCAAGAAAAAAGGTTGCGATTATAAATTTATAATATCATGCTGAATATACTAGCCGTTAAGGCTATTCGCTGATCTTTTCTAGACTTTTTATGGCAAAATGAAAACAGTCATTACAAGAATTAAAACTGCATAAGGATGAAAATTAATACCTCTAATCATATTTATATTCCCCCACCCTACATTGTATGTTTAGATTTAAAAAAATGGAAATAGTTAAATTAAATTATTTGATGTCAAAAGTGTTGCAAACGACGTTTTTGATCCGAAATACCTATTTTTTAACTTATAATTTACAACATGTAAAACTATATTCGATGATGTTAATTAAAATGTATTTTTCAATACTCTGCATCTAGAAAATGGACCACGTAGATGCTAAATACTGCAAGTAAGAATGAACTATTCAGAAATATATTGATCTTAACAAGTTTCTTGGCAAAGTATGGAGAGTATTTTCAATATGCCTACAGAGGCACACAACAAGACAAAGTTTCATCAAACTTCAATCCCAGATATTTAATACAATCATAGAATTTAAGCTATTGGTTGTTATTATATATGATAGGGGGAGCAGCCTCTGGCTTTTGTTTTGATATAATAATATAACAGGATTTATTTATATTTAATGTTAGTATATGACTCTGAAACCAGTTTATTATTAACAGCTTGTATTCTTCTATATTGACTCGTACTCCTGCTTTAGTCTTTCCAAAATAAACAAATAAAGTCTCATCCTCCTACAATCTGATTTTACTCTTGGAATTTAAATTAGAAATTGAATTCACATTTGCAAGAAAAAAAATTGTGAGCTGCCCTATATTCCCATTCTGCAGGTAAAAAATTAATTATCACATATTGTGGCCACAGGTTTACTCTTTCACATTCATTAAGCACCAAAATCGAATAATTTTGCTGTAATTGTTACAAAATTATTTCCTGAGTGAGTTTATATTTTAAATTTTAATTTTAATTAGAAATATGTACGAGAAATTTAATTATATCGATCGATTTATCTTAGAAACTACCGTATTTAGGAAAAAATTACTACCTAGAACTATTTTTATACAGGATATTCTGACTATAAATTTTTACATTTTTATAATTGTTCTATCTGCAGTATTTTGACAGAAATGTTATTTGTGCAATTTTTGTTTTTTGAACTTACAACTTTAAAAGAACTACAATTAAACAAATGGCCTTTTTCTAAATTTTTCTGATACGACCAAAAATGGCGGACTAATCAAAGAATTTCCACATTTAAATATTTTGGTGTTAGTGGAATGAAGTCTAAAATGATGTTCTAACAAATTAAATTAAAGTATTTTGATATAGGCCTTAATATATTTTTTATTAAGAATTACAAGTTTATAAACAGTTTTCTAAATAATGAACATTTTACACAATGTTTGTTTTAAGTTTTCTTTAATAAAATTTGAGATCTTAAGCAAATATCTCTATGTATTTTTAGTAACCGTTTTGTTTTTTGTTATGAATGTCTTATTTCTATTACCTTTTACCCAAAGAAGTGCCACCAAATAACTGTTGCTCAGTTGACTTTTGCAATATGCTCAAGAACAAAAAAAAACATGACGCATTATTGAAATTAAACCTAAGATATTTCAAAAATATTATAAATTTCAAAGCTTACTCGAAAAAGTATACAAAATATGGCCTTATTGTTGACAAGAGTCGCATACTCGTGTTTGCTGCCTTCGTTCCTGGGTTTTTTTAGAAATTCTTCTTTTTGACATTCGGAGCGCCTCAGCTCTGAACAATACGTCAACGAAGAATTTTCTTTGGTCATTACGATGTGGTCTTTAATTACCGGTCAGCGACGTCCAATAGAGACACTTTTTTCTAAACTTCGTTTACCCAAGATTCAAGTCACCAGAGTTTAGTTTTTCAGGTGCCGCATTATTTTTTTGGAATTTCCCGTCTAAAAATCTCGGACAAGTTTGTTAACAGACAATACCGAACCACAGGATGACGTTTGAAAATACAAAATGGGATAATTTTGGAGGCATGTTGCCCAACTGTTAAAGTGGAACGGGGGTGCGATGGGAAATTTAAAGGAGATTCGAAATAAAAATTGTATATACGTACCCTAAATGCTGAGGAGCGGTCATAATTCAGAAAATCTAAGAAAAACTGTTTTTGCCTTTTCTTTTTTCACGCATATCACTGTTTTTATTCGAACTCCGAGCAGGAATAGTATACGTGTTATATAGGTCTTATACAATGTGATGAATTTTAATTTGTTTTGCCATGTTTTTGATCAAGGTGTCTGGTTCGGTATGTAGCATCTAAACTGTTGATGAAAAATGCATATAGATCGGAAAGTATAATATATTTTATATATCTTGCTCTAATTTTTGTAAATTTTGTAGATTTGATACCTAATTTTGCCCTGATGCATTTCAACGTAATTATAATAATTAATAAGAAATAGGTCGTGTCAAACATGATATCGGAATATATGCTTTCTTTCGATGTGAAGTTACTTGTGCTATATTAATCCACGGGGCGGCAAAGCAAGTAGGTTAATTTCCCAGAAGTAGTTTTAATTTATGGATTAATTAGTAGGTATATAAAATAAAGTGGTGCTGATTTTAGTAAAATTCTTGCAGACTCCCATACTGATAAAGATTATCAGTAATGTAGCAGCGTAGCCTAGAAGGTCAACAGAATCTTTTTGGCATGGTGATGTATGAAGTATTTTCAATGACTGAATTAGAGGCCAATTTAAAATTCGTAATATGATAAATAAAAACCAATGGGAAACGTAAAATCCCGAGTTTACGTATCGTGACCTGTCTCGCAATCGACACCGTATTAATACAAAAATTTGAATTTTGAATTCCCGTTTCCTGTTCCTCGAGGTCAAAAATTAAATAAGTTTTAAGTTATAATATTAAGAATGAAAAGTATGTGTTTCTCAATTTTAAATATTTCGTTTTTTTTTAGTTTACCAATGGTAAATCCAATAACTTGTTCCAATTTTAGGTCTTAATTTATTTGTGCAATGATTATTCCTGTACAAATGTATTGTCACACTGAAATCTATAAATAAATAAATAAAATATTTATTAATAAATTTTAGGCATTAAAACCTTAACTGAATGGGTAAGAAATGAAGTATTTTGATCAAAAGTCACAAAAGGGCATGTGTTACATAGGAATATTATAGATAATATTTTATAAATTTAATTACTGTGGATTGAAACCTGTTATATTATATAAATATTTTACTAGTGGAAATTTACATGGTTTAAGATATCGATTTGGGATATTCGGTGGTAAATAGGACTTTTAATTTGGCAGCTGACAACATTTTCTTCTACTGAAACTTTTATACGATCTAAGTTATTGATTTAATGTTTTCGGTGATAGAATCTTTGATGATTTTTCTTAAATTTGAGTTGGATAGCTGTCAGAACTGTTTCTAGTGTAACTTTTAAATGGTTTAGAATATCGATTGATCGTTTTCGGTAATAGGAACGAACTTTCAGGTGTTAAAGTTGGTTCTAGTGCAACTTAAATGGCTTAAAATATCGATTTGGGATTTTCTGTAATAGATCGGATCTTTAATAATCTAAAAGAAATATCTTAATCCGACAGCTGTCAAAATAATGTTAGTGTAATTTTTTGACTGTTTCAGATAACGATTTGAGATTTTGGTTGATACAAAACTTTGATGATTTTGATAAAAACATATTTTGCTGGATGTCAGTTCAGTTCAGTCAGTTTTAGTTCTACTTTTAAACGGTTCAAGGTATCGATTTAGAGTTTTGCGTACGGGATAGTACTTTTGCAATATATTACATAAATTTAGAAATAACAGCCGGTAAACTGTAAAATTAAATTTTGGAATAGATCAACGGCAACTTATGGTTTGACAACTAAATCAATTAAGACGCGAGGTCTTAATTAAATAATCACTGCTTCATCCTGTTATACCATTTAAATGCACTTCATTTAAGTATTGCATGCTTAGTTATTAACACTTTTCACGCAAAGGTAAATTTTCAAAAACCGTCTGATATTTTATAAAAAGTTAGACTATCAAAATCCGTATCCATCTCAAAAGTGAAGAAGTTTTTAACCTTAGTATATTTTTATTTGTAAATTTGTAGCTTATATTATTTTGTTAAAAAATTAACTTTTTTACATCATTATTGGTTTAGTGGCTTACATTTTGGAAGTTTTCTTTAACGTAATTGGATATCTTAATCAAATAATCTTCTAGCGAGAGACATAGTTATTTATCCTGAGACTATCTTTGGCTAGATAAAAATACGTATAAAGGGCGATCCATCATGTGAAAAATGTCATATTGTGTTCTTCTGAAAAGATTAAGCTACCGTATTTTGCACGTAGGGACATTATTAAAAGTAATTCATCTTGCCAAGGCAATATTTATATTTCGGGACGAATAATGGTAGATATAATGCTTCTTTAAATTAGGAACGATGGTAAAAGCAAATATAAGAGAAAAAATAAATTGGATTAAACTGTTTGCTATACGTTAAGCCCTAGCCCGGAATTAAACTTATTTCTTGTTTTTTTCTGTCGCGTTGTCAGGTGTTCCTTTGATATCAATCTTAAAAGCTTTAGTTTCAACGATATTAAGGGCCAATGTTAAGTTAAAAATAGAAGTTTGGATAAATATGTATAAATAATCATGTTTATCTATTAGTGGAATTGGAAATTTAATAAAATGTGGCTCCAGCTGGATTTTTGTGCCAAGTTTGATATGTTTTATCCTATCGATTTTGATATATAGATTGGAAATATCTTAGGTGTTTCTTTTCTTACATACTGATTCTTAACATGGCGTCCAAAATTGTGGCCAATTACTGACTTCCTTAATATTCCGGGCACGCTTTTGATTATTATGTGAAATTATTGGATTTCGGGGCCAGGCGTATATTGAGTACTTCAATATGTCGATGTGAAGTGATGCAAAAAAGAAGAAAAAATATGGCTTACATTTAATATAATGTTTTATTAATCAATTATACAAAAACAGATGTTTTTAATGAAATAGCAGAAATAATTAGAAATATTAAATAGAATTATGAAAAACAGCATTTGGTGAACTTTGATATATTAAAAACACATGGCATTTCAATTTGTTAAACGGGACACCTTTCATTTTAATGCATATTTAAAATCTGCATTAAAAGTTAGACCAAATTTATCAAGGGTTACTTATACCTAAATTAAAAGGTTTTCGAAATATGTTAATTTTTATAAAAATATCGTTTTTTAGAGTAAATGACACCGTAAATAACCAAAGTAATTAGCTAAACAATAAAGTGTAACTTTTATTCCTCGTCAAACCACATTAGAGTTTCCTATACCCAAATGCATTAGTTTTTTATAATTTGGGTTTTTCCTGAAAAGTGTAGTGTTACTTATATCTTTATTATTTATGAGAGGACCCTGTATTCAATAGGGCTTTTCTGACTGGAGCGGGAACCGGAGAAATAGCTTTTTCGCCATTTGTTTCTCACCCATTAGCTATAAGTGGTGTATTGTTGATCGAACGTTTTTGTAGCTCTTTTCGATAGTGCAAATTAACTTGGATCTAAGAATATGTGGCTTCAGTGCTCTAAAAATTAGTGGTAACTTCTCCTTCCCCAAACTTTTACTAAAACTTACTATTCTTACTTTTACTACCATTCTAACTTTGAAGTGGTTTAATAACTCAGAAGATATGTAATATATAAACATACCAATGCTTTTAATCACATTAAAAAATCAGAAAAAAGATAAAATTTACATTTAGGTTAATAAAATTTTTAATTTTTTATTAGGACTTCATTTTTTAAGCAAACTAATTATGTTCGTTAAAAAAAATGTGTTTTGAAAACCCAGTCCGTCTACGTATTATAAAACGTGATCCTTTGATTTGATCATGAAATATAATTGACATAATATAGGTAACGACATCATGTATAAAAGTTAACTGTGACATACCCCGTCATAGGCACCGTTTGTGTTCTACGACGTGTCAAAGTATGTGGCCTGACATATAATTGCCTTTTGAAACGTCAACGTGTATAACCATAGAAAATTGCAGTACCTATAAAATTACATATATCGTACTTTTTAAATATTAGAGATACACTGACCCTCCGCAAAAAACATGTATTTCATGCATTTTACAGGGTAAATCACAATGTTCTCCACTTTATTATGTAGACATACAGTAGTCACGTCTATAATTTGTCTTTTACAGAAGACGTAGCTTGTACTTTACAGTGAGCAGAGGGAGATTGCGAATCTGGTTTTCGTTCTCAAATTACTATTTTTAAATTATTTAATGAACCCTTTAAATTACAGTTATATTTAGATACCCCTAGTAACGATTTTAAATGTGTATAAAAATGATCACACAATATAACAACCAACATATTAAAGTAATATCTATAACGTTTCGTTTTCCCATTTATACTGTTAGTATATTAATTTTTTGTAAATACCCTTGGATAGTTATGGATATGACATTTTTCATTTGACATTGAAAACCACAATATGAAAATATTGTTCATTCCATATTTTATTATAAACCATAATTTACCCTGTATAATATATATATATATATATATATATATATATATATATATATATATATATATATATATATATATATATATAGGACAGGCCAAAAAAAATTCCACATTTTTATTTTTTAAATAACTTTTGAAAAATTTGAAAACATATTCTTAGATATACAGGTTATAGAAAAACATATAGAAAATTAACAAGCTTCAATTGTCTTTTCTTACAGGGTGACCGGAAAATGTTCGTACTATTTTTTAGTTATATATGATAATGAGATATTTTCCTTCCCATAAGGCTCTTACTGAAACTTTCGTTTTCTCACTGTTTTTGCCCAGAAACTAAATATTTCAAACTTTTCCTTTAAGTTGCTAATAAGTTGTAAATGTTTTCAAAGATATATATATATATATATATATATATATATATATATATATATATATATATATATTTTTTGCATAAGATTATCTGTTTTTTATAAAATTAAAGCATTTAATCACTCTAATAGAGTAATTTTCTGTGCTTATATACCTCATTAAAATTTTCGCCTTTAAAGTATAAATTATTCAGAGCTGTGCTGAATATGCAGGTTATTAATTTTTGATTACTAAGCTTTTAAGCTTCTTGATGTCTGTCCTGATAAATTTTATTTGCTAAACCGATTTAGAAACAAAGAAATGAAATTGTAAAAAATTATATATGATATAGGTAGCAAAGGAGATCTAAGTAGGTTTTCGTAAACACGTTTTTTTAACGAACGTAACTTAATTTGCTATAAAATTGAGCTCTCAATGAAAAATTTTTAAAAAATTATCTAAACTGTAAATTTAATTTTTTTCTGATTTCTATATACGCTATTTCAGGTACTATAAAACGCATTTAACGTTTTCACTGATTGCCACTTTATATTAAAAATAAGGATTTTAGATTTGACAAACGATATTTCGTTATGGGGGTTTATATTTATCTTATATTTTTTAAATATGAATCTGCTCTTCTCATTAATTATTTTTAATATTTACACTTCAAAAAACTAATATATATATTTTAAACTAAGTCAGTTTTTTTATTTTTATGCAAATGCAGGCAGTCCGATATAGTAGGATTTTAAATAATTTCCAACTGAACTGTTGTGCCAAATCTGATATATATTTTTAGTCCTGTAAATTTTGATCTGTCTATTCCAAATATCTTACGTGTCCTTTTTTTCTTACACAATCATATCATTTTGTGTCTAAAAAATGTAAATTTACAATCAAAATAGACTTACCTTGTGTTTTTTAAGTGTTTTATGTGATGCAAATGCAACGTAAGTAGTAGAAATTTTCTTATACAGGGTATCTGGAAATTCCGGTCCAATAGTTACAGGGGCTTTTCTACACATGGACATATTTAAAAAAAATCTTATAATTATTGAAAACACTTCGTTTTCAACATAGATGCTTATAAGTTTAAAACCATTATACTCTAAACTTACAAGAAGCTGTAAAACCCAAGCGATGTGTTTGACAGGGTATGTTAATGCTAACTTTTGATCAAGATCAAGATCAATCAGTCGGGTTTCAGAACCATATAAAGTTGCGTAATACCGTTACTTTCTGTCACTGATCATATTTAATGTTCTACCGATAAAAGTTTGCTAACTGATTTAGTTCTATTAGATTATACTGAAGCGTTTGACGCAATAAATCATGAAATTTTGTGAGCAACTTTATACAATATTGGGTTCCACAATGACTCGTTGAAACTAACTAAAAGCTATCTAACACAACGTTATGAGTATGTTCATTTTGAAGAAGCTAGTTCATCGTCTATGCTTACTCCTCTTTTACACAATACTTGACAACACACTGCAATAGTCATTTTTATGCCGATGACACTCATGTATACACTTCATTTAAAGAGTCTGCTACTGCAGTTGCTATGAATTTATTCAATACTAATTTAGATTCTTTACATATCAAGGAATTATTGTTTGGCTTGAATCCGGTTAAGTGTTAGGTCATGCTTTTTGTTCCCGGGTTAGCCAGGGAAAGGACTAAAAATGATATAGATGTAACTATATGACAAATGGTAAACCTCTTCCCATGGTTCACCTGGCTAAGAATCTTGGCTTGGTGCTGGACTTTGATTTGAGATTTGAGACTTGCATCGTAAAAAAATCCTTTACAAATCTGAAATTGTTATTCAACAATCGATCCGTTGTAAATGGAAGATTAAAGATACCCTTAAGTGAAGCTTTTGCATTATCCTATTTTAATTTTGGAGATATAGTTCCTTGTCTGACACAAGTACAGCGACAACGTCTACAGCGAATTCAGAATTATTGCGTACGGTTTATTTTCTTGGCTGCCCATGTACAAGAGAAGGTTTTTGCAATGTATCAAAAAAGTATTTCATCCCATTTGACTTGTTATCCTTACCATAAAAAAAGATTCCTGTTGCTCAGCATCGTAGAATGGGGTTACTAAGGGTATTTTCAAAACCTGTAATCCCAAATGCAATCCTTTTGTTATCATGAAATAAATTTAAAAAAAAAGATGTTTTAAACTATATCATACCGAACATTTAGACAATTACACGGGGAACCATTTTATAAGATTCCGGCGAGTCCTTTGAAAGATACTGTAGTTTACCATATTTTATTATTTTGTTAGAATCACTATGTATTACCAAAGACAGATAATACTTTAAATAGAAAATCCATCCAATGTTAAACAAATTAAACACAAAATGGATTTCAGCTTTTTATTGTAATCCGTATAGTTGGGATCGATCGAGCGATTCTGCGTATGAAAACCTGGCTATAGCGGTTAGCCTCACACAATGCCCAGAGTTGCCAGTCTGCGACGTACTGCATCCGAACGGCTGCTTAAATTATTTGTATCTAAACAAATAGATGCCTCTGACAACAATAAATGACATATTGTTGCTTGCAAGCAGTTAATGTGATTAATTTATTTATATTTGATGTACTGTCAATTCGAAATATAGTAGCTATTTGTAATTACTTCCAGTTAATTATGTTTCAACCTTATTTCGGGTTTGTATTCCTTATTATTCTATCAAATTTTATCACGATCTTTATCGTTCAATTATCGTCTTTAGAGAATAAATAGGATGTAACCGTTTTCTTCTTTCTAATGCGCTAAACTGCAAATGACAACAGATAAAAGACAGAGACAAAATTGGAAGGTCTTCGTTTTTTTTGAAAGCATACTTTTTTTATTGCAAAGCTTTTAAGCCTCTTATGTCTCTCGTAACAAATACTATTTGCTAAACCGATTTAGGAACAAAGAAATAGACTTCTAAAAAATTATATATAATATAGGTAGCAAAGCAGATCTAAATGGGTAACATAAAATCCTCCTTTAAAAAAATAAACTTCAATCATTCAGTTGATTAGACGCCAGTGGATGTTCTTGAATAATATATAGCATAGGTAAAATTACAAAAGTGTTTTTCTGAAAATCATAAAATACAAGACTTTTAACTGGAATATAACGTCAACAAAATAAAAGTTTATAAGAGGTTTAATCCTTGTTCTAAAAAGTTTCGACACAACATTAATTTGTAATACTTCCATATCACGAAAACTTCTAAAATAGTAATGAAACAAAACGAAATCCACACCACATAGAAACCTTATTAAAACTTTCGCCCTTCAAGTATATATTATTCAGAACTGTGCTGAACGTACAGCTTATTAATTTTTTTTTGCTAATGTTCCAGTGTTTTAGATCCCTATAAAGGACCCCTTCACATTTCTTATGGAAAATGGCTTTTAGTCAATTTTTCTGAAAATGTGATATGTTTTACTTCTCGATCCTGCGGCTAGCTTCTAATATATAGGGTGACTAAGTTGGAATTTTGCATTTTCCATATTTTACGCAATATTTTTATTTTTTTTTAAATTTTAAATACTTAATATGTATTCAAATAGGTCAGCCGCTTAGAGTAATTTTGACTATAAGCTGATGTAAGTAAAAGTAAAAATAAACGTATACAGAGTGATGGTGTATGCCGAAGTCCAATCATTTTTCTTTCGTATTCGACTGTACCTAAAATATTCAAATTCCAGTTTTTACTAAAAGCTTTATTACAATAAAACAAACAGTCAGATTTTGCTGGGTTTGTGAGATGTTTTCCAAAATTAAAGAATTTTATTTTATGGGACAATTTTGTAAATAGCTGACATTAGAGTGGCCATGAATTTTAATATACAAGTTTTATAACCTATTGCAAAATCTGAAAATCTAGATCTAATGTTTTTATGGCTAGGTTATTTAAATAGCCAGTGAAATTGACACATTTTAATTATCATCGTATGCATATTATCAATAGATACAGCCATAATAATATAAGTGAAAATAAAATGGTGGGTGTGTCATGAAATTCTAGAAAAGCTACACGATTACTGTTGTAGGATTCACCTGATTTTTCATAATAATTCCTCAAAGACTGATATAATTCTATTACTATAAACTAATACACAGGGTGTTTGATAAATAGTTCCCTTTTATTTGTTTTAATAATTTCAATAATATTCATTATATAATATATTTATTACGTCATTTAGAGTAAAGAAAACTGTAAAGTAAGTGTGGATTGTAACGCAAAAATTAAAAGTTAGATGCCTACATCTATAACTTATTAATATTTAGTTGGTACATATACAATGTGTTACTTAAATGGGTCTCCTTTTATTATTTGAACTAATCAAGATTAAAAATTAAAATTTGTAAACTTTAATACCAGACTAATGCTCCTTTCTGATGCATGTGTGTTTCGTGATTAAACATTTTAGAGCGGCGCGGCGGCTGGCCGCCACCTTCAAAAAAAATTAATGGAAAAAAGGGTCGAGTAGCACATCTTTTGAAAGGCCTTTGTAATCCTAATATAGCCTTAAATTATGGAGACATTAACATTGCACAATTTAAAATGGCGGCTAATCGTAGATATTTCAGAACCTTAAAAATATGGATAATAGAAATTCTTAAAAATTTGAGGTGTTTTATTCTTCACATGATTCCTAATTAATATTTTCTTATGAGCATGGGTGCTAAATATTATACTTTTTTATTTACAGGGTGCTTTTTCTTTATAATATATATTTGTTTTTTTAGATTCTGTCACAGGTTTAACGAATTACCGCCATTTCGAACGGTAGGTATAATGAGCGCATATTTTGGAGATAAATTATTGTTAAAAAGTCTTTTCAAAAGATATACTATCCAATCGCCCTTGCAGTTTTATGTTTACTTATTACACTCTGAGGAATTATTATAAAAAAATTAGGTGAATCTGACGTAACCATAACAGCATATTTGGTCCAGAATTTTATCTCTATTATTTTGTTCTTAATTAAATTATCAAAGCTGCATTTAATAATAATATTCGTTCGATAATTAAAATATGCCAACTTTTGTGAATATTTAAATATTCCAGCTATAAAGTGATAATCCTGATTCTCAAATAATATAATGAGTTACAAAACTTGTGTATTAAAATTCTTAGCCAGTCTAATGTCAGCTACGTACAAAAACTTTCGTTACAATTATTTAATTTTGATAAACATGTCAAAACTGCATCAAAATCTGACTGTTTGTTTGAGTATAATGGGGTTTTAGTGTTGCAGTTACAGCGGAATGTGAAACAAAAATGTCCGAATTCCTAAATACAGCTACTTCCTGTATAAGTTACTAATACATACCTCAGCTTCTAGTAAAAAATATTCTAAACGACTATCCTATCTCAATGCCTATTAATTAATGAAAATTAAAAAAAAAAAAAAATGTTAATAAAGTATGATAAATGCAAAATTCCAACTTTGCCTCCTTGTATATAAAAAACTAGAAACGGGATTAAGTTGTGGATATAAGAGCATTTGATCAGAAGGTCGAGAATTATAACATGATAAATTTTCAGAGAAATTGACTGAAAGCCATTTTTAATAAGAAATGTGCCGAGCCCTTTAATAATAGTAATAAACTGTTATATAAAAAGAATTATAATATTTTTAACGTACTAATAGTAAAAGCCTTTTCTAATATTATTTACCGCACTACCGACATCCCAAATAGTAATTAATACGTGATCAAATAAACTTATTGACTAAGGAATGTTGGAAGGCTGGTTTCGGTAAAAAAATAGATCTTCGTATAATGCATTTTTTAAGATAGGTAATTAATTCTAGAACAAAATGCAGAGTAACTAATGTCTCAACACGGTGGAGCATATAGTTTAAATACAGCGTAGTCATTTTAACTTATCCACATTTAAATGTGCTATAACTGTCTTACTTTTAAAAATATCAAAATGTTACAGAAAACAAAATGTATTACTAGTTTTTTGTAACACTAGAAAAAAAATAAAAGTGTCAAAGATGTGCAATTTTTAAATGGTACACCCTGTAAATGTAACGTTCTGTAGATAGAGCTTTTGTTCCTGATTCTGAAATATGCTGACATGAGACAAAGTTTCCCTTATTTTCTTCACGTATTTCTCGTATAAAGGTATCATTAGACATATATTTAGACTCCACAAAAAGAGATTTATCTATTGAAAGTAACTTAAACCCTATAAACGAACAGGATGTCTCATTTAAAACAGGGTAAGTTATATTAACATATTCGACAAATAACTCTTTTATATGTTTTTAATGTTATTGGTAACTAGCCATACAATTTGTTTTTGGGATCCTTTTCATATCTTAAAAAATAAGAAATATATAGCAAATCAAACAATAGACAAGTAGAAATGACCATGCTGGGAAAACTGGTCCTTTATAGTAGCTCAGCTAGAGGCATTTAGTTGAAAATGCAGGAATTGTACATTTTCTCTAAAACGGCTTAAGTCATATTTTGCTCTATAGAAAAATGTGAGAGGGCAGGTTCACCGGTTTACAGTGTGCGTGTATTTGAAATCTGAATTTCAACAAGTCAAGTGATGACTTTAGTAAAGGGATTATGGGGTGTCTGCTCCCTCCTTCCACCAGTAGAGGTTTCTATCTCAATAACTCTGAAGTCAAACATTTTTTTGCCACGTGGGCTTCATTTGTCAAGGTCACCTGTCAACTACTATTTGTCAAGGCCATATGTCAATATCAAGTTACCTGTCAACTGTCATTTGTCAAGGTCATATTTTTTGGGCGGGGTCCGATGCAGGATGACGTCATAAACATTTTAAAAAAGTTTGGCGCCGATCAGCAGAGCCGGTTCTGAGATCTAGTTTTTTGTCATTAAGGCCTTATGGAAGAGAAAACTGAACGAAAAAAATAAAACTCGGGACATCAATGCTCTACCGACCTGTGAAAAAATATTTGTAAAAAATATGTAAAATAGCGTCGGAGGAAAGGAAAAATAAATTGTGATTGAAAATAGGAGTTTTTGAGTTTAATAAGAAGTTCATAAAAAATTGTGAATGTTTATGTTAAAAAAACACCCATTTTACAACTAATTTATTATTCTGTATTATTGCGGGAAAACAGACATGTTTTTATTTATTAATTATAATTGTTAAGTAAAAAGGCAAAATAATATTCAATTTGAATAAAACACGATTTTTTAATAATTTTCGTCACAATTATTTTTAAACCATAAACTACATTACATATGAGTGGTGTCGTTTTTTAACTTTAAATTTAATATATTTGTGTTGCTTAATTTAAGTTGTGATACTTTTGAAGTGGGTGTGTGAATATAACGTAATCTCTAAAAATGTCTAGAAGGTTTTGGTGATTATAAAACGAGCAAGCGTCAGTTATTTCACTCCAGTCACGCGGTTAACTACTAGAGAGTATTTTCCATGTGTATGTGTATGTTCTAGAAATTTCGTTATAGATACCCGCTTCACAAGTACCACAAGTAAAAGTAATACATACAAATATACTAAACACAAGGTAAACAAGGACAACTCAAAATAATACACACAAATATACTAAATTCCAAGATTAAAATGTATAGAACTCAAAATAATATACTTTTGGAACGAAAAAGTATTTTTAATTATAAACATTAACACATTTTGTATTAAATTCTACTTATTAAATTCAAAAAGTCCTATCCTCAGTCTTGCTTTTTTCCTTCCTTCTTCTGACGCTATTTGAACATGTTTTGACAAATATTTTTACAGCTCTGTAGATGACGTTAATATAATCTGCTACGTCATTTCGTTAAGGCCCTAAAACTATCGGGTTTGTTACCTATTCGAGCACTGATGTCTGCGAATTTTTGTTTTTTTTTCATTCCTCCAGCGCTGCCTTCCATGTGTTCGGAAATATTTTTTCACCGATAGAAGGTGCAA
This sequence comes from Kuschelorhynchus macadamiae, assembly GCA_030620095.1. Taxonomy (NCBI): domain Eukaryota; kingdom Metazoa; phylum Arthropoda; class Insecta; order Coleoptera; family Curculionidae; genus Kuschelorhynchus; species Kuschelorhynchus macadamiae. The sequence goes on along the minus strand of JAUTXW010002738.1, from coordinate 399,103 downwards.
AGATCTATCTCTCACCTAAAATACAACCTAATTCGTCACTTTGTTAAGGCCCTAATGACAAAAAACTATATCTCAGGCCGATCGGCGCCAATCTTGCATCAGACCCCGCCAAATAAATTTTGCTTTGACAAATGACAGATGACTTTTAACATTGACAAGGTGACCTTGACAAATGAAGGTTGACAGGTAACCTTCACAAATAGCCCAGGTGGACGAAAAATGTCTGACGTCAGAGATATTGAAATAAGAACGTCCACCAGTGGAGGGAAGGCGCAGAAACCCCATAATCCTTCTACTGACTTTTATGATGATTTTATCGATGAAGCTGGGCTAACGTAATTCAGAATTAGTAATTCAGATCCACCTAACAGTATAGGTTTTGTTAAATTTAATCGGTACACTTTTTACATCACCTTAAAAAAAAGGCCTAACCAGGACTAACCAAAACGAAATCCCATTTTGAAAACACAACTACATGCAGTTAAAAGTTTTTTTTTTACATCGAATAGTTGGCGCTGAACCATTACATTGTACCAAAATGGCCATATATCTAACTAGATTCTAGGAACTATTTTTGACGTTGAAATTTATATATTTCTAAATATGTTTTAAATATGAAAAAGGGGCGTGATCTGTTTACTATTTATTATTATAGTATTCTTTCAGTGAATTCTTGCAAAAACCAACTAACCAACTATTTTGTATAAAATTTATGCTGAAAATAGGGAAAAGCTGAAATGTGCATTTTGACAGTGGACAACTCAAAAACGAAACATTGGCCGATAAAATCTGACTTCAGATTCGTGATCAGCAGCCCAAAATTTGCGAATATACCAAAAATTATAAAAATTGGCGATCTAACCATCGTAACTTAACCGAAAAATTACCGGTGTGTTTAATTTTAAACAAAAAGGAAAAATAGAAATGGTCATTTTTGAACCTGGTATGTCACGATATCAGACTCCAGCAAAATTTGTTCCAATAGCTCAAGCCGTTTTTAAGATAACTGACAATTATTTCAGTTTCTGCTAAACTCGTATAATTTTGATATATATTTTTCAAATCATATATTGTATTATTCGCTTTTTTGAAATATTTAGCACATTTAGTATTCCTTGCGTCATCGCAAATGCGTTTCATTTTGATTTGAAAATATGGACAATGTCAAACTGACAGTAATACGTTACATAATGATTGTCAGGGTTTCCGTAGCTGTACCAAAATACGACATTCAATTTTTCTAGTAATTTTTTGTTTCACTGTGTTTCATTAATATAAAGAGAAAATTAAAATTATATACTGATGTTTAGTTTAAGATATCATCATAATAAATAAGTAAAAATTCCGTTTTTAGAACGAATTGGAGAAGAGAAATTTTTGTCGCTTTCTAGCTTCTGAAGTGACCGTTAAATCTGTTTTTTGTTCTTTTTGTAGCAAATATTAACACCGTACCAGCGATTATACGATTTTATTTATTGTGAATATCTATGTGGTTGTCATATATGTATATTTATTCGACCCTAAAGTAAATACTAAATATTTTTCAGGTGTGCTATTTTTTGCTTAAGAGAACCGAATAATATAAATGTAGGCCTAGTGTCAGAAAATATTAATGTTCTAAACTCAATACCGTTTTTTTTCCTCCTTTTCAGGTGGGTATCGATGAGTGCCTATACGAAAATCAGATGTGCGAAGGATCCTGCACAAACACGTTGGATATAAGTGCCTTGCCATACATGGTAAGCATCGCAGCTATTAATAATTCTTTTAAATAATGGCTTGTCGCGTCCCGACAGGTTCTGAAACGTCTTATAGACGACTAAGGGAAAGGGAGATAATAGTAATAGTTTAATATATATCGTGTGTGTGGCAGCTTTGATGTATTGGTGATCAGTTTAAAAGGGTTGCGGTTAGATGGGGAAAAGTCATTAAGTATCCAAATAAATTATTTGCTCAGGCGTGAAAAGGTAATATTTCAAGATAGCAAATGATGGTGTTTAATCACTGAAGTTAATTTTAAGGATTAATTATATTAGTGAAAACACTTTTATAAAACACCTTTATAAGTGATTAAACATTTACAAGCCAGATATAGATAATATATATATATATATATATATATATATATATATATATATAAATATTTATATATATATATATATATATATATATATATATATATATATATATATATATATATATATATATATATATATATAAGTTTAACGCCTTCAAAACAAAATATTGTTTACTCTCTTACAAATTAACCACCACCATTTATATGAATAATCAAAATTTTGAAGCCAGCATGATCACACTACGTCAATTCCATGGCATATGCTAAGAAATGATATATATATATATATATATATATATATATATATATATATATATATATATATATATATATATATATATTTCTTAGCATATGCCATGGAATTGACGTAGTGTGATCATGCTGGCTTCAAAATTTTGATTATTCATATAAATGGTGGTGGTTAATTTGTAAGAGAGTAAACAATATTTTGTTTTGAAGGCGTTAAACTTATCAATATTCTTTGCTTCCCATTGTATGATTTTGTAGAGGTTTTTTGGGTTAAGAATAAGGTCAATAATCTACGTTTGGGAAATTGTGTGTTGAAGGGGATTGTAGTATCGTCAGCTTAGATGTGAATAGGATTACTAGTAGAAGAACAAATTGATGTATATTAGGAATTTATTTCCTATGGCTTTGATTTTCTGCTGCATACATGATGATAACATTACATATATCTTAGTTTTATGAAGACATCACAACACAAACTTATGTGTAGCGTGTACCAGCGGAAACTCAGCCGAAAGCTATAACAATACGGTATTAGGAGATAGTTTGTGAGAGAGTACACATCATTATGTCTTAGTAAGTAGCGTTAAAGTGGGCAAGGTTTTTTGGTCCCCATTCTAACTAATCCCCTAATCAGTGTATTGTGCTTGCGAAGTTAAGGCATCTGAATTTAAAATGTTCTAAACCCAATAACCACGATTGCTTAATTGTCTCTAACTGTCAAAGCTTTTGAACCATGTAGACAACTATAGTTTCTAACTGTAAGGCTGTCAAAGATTTACGGAATTTTGCTTTTAGATTTAGAGTTAATTAATGCTTAATTTCTTTTTACGTTATCGGTATTTCTATTTTTCTTTCTAAGGTTTTTTGATAACTGCTTGAATACTGGCGCGAAAACATTAATCATTTAATAGAGCATAGGCGCCCAATATAGGGTCACTGTGGTGCTAGAGCATCCCATCGGCGAATTTGTGGGTTGCTCAAATCAATCGTAAGCATTTCATTTTTAACGCTATGAGCCCGAAACGAGATTTATTCACCTGATATAGATAATTATACTCACATAAACCTAACATAATCCTCCAATAACCCAGTGACTAAAAAAATCAACCAATAATATTAATTCCAAACATTGTTCTTTTTTTTACTGAGCAACCCATAAGAATTTTAAAACACGGCGCATTTGTAATAGAGAATCAAAGTGAATTAATGTCCACAGGTTTCAGAGGTAATTTAGCTCATAAAAATAAGAAGAAAAGTCCTAGAAACAGGGGTCCATAAAATTATGTCTTTTTAGTTTTGGCACACCTCGTATATTGCAAGATATTTTTAAATCAAATTTAGTACACGGTATAAGATTGCTAATATCAATATTGCTCCTAAATAGGTTTTAGAAGAATCTGCGGTATTTAATTTGTCCCTGTGCCTTTTTAACTGTCATGAAAACAACGCCGTTTCCCATTTTGCAACCAAGTTAAATGTATTATTCTGTTGTGTAATTTTCTGGTCCTTTAGATTGTTTTTTTTTATTTCGCACCGTTTAGAACTTATTTGGCAAAATATACTTTCATGCATATCTAATCTGGACGAAGGTGACAATGCCTTAAGATTATAATTTTACCATATTTTTCCCATGTCTTACATGACCTGTAAATTATCTATGTATAAATAAACATTTTGATAAATTAATAATAAAGAATTTGCTTTTGTTGTAAAAATGTAAAAAATGACATGGCCTATATGCAGTGGCGTACATACAATATAGGCAAAAAAGCATTACCTACCTTATAAAAATGGTTGGGTAATCTATTTTTCATGTGTCAGTGTTCAAAAATTTTAAAAAATGTGTGGAACCACCTAAAATTATTCCGCCACAAAAATATCCCATAAGAGCCAATATGCAAGCAAAATTCGTTTACCATTAAAAACCTTTCTTTCTTTTCTTCCTAATATTTTCCTAAACTTAGTCCATACGAAATGATTACATTTTATGAAGATAAGAAAATGTGTCGAGTATTTTCTTGATTATTAAAATTATCAAATTTAATAACAATAAAATTACAGTCATTAGTAACTCTGCGAAACGATCGTTTTCTTGTGTAACAATAAGTCGCACATCTTTGCGAAACGCATGAGTGTTTTTAGAGAATTTAAGTATTAGTGTTACATGACTTAAAAAAATAGCCGCATTATTAAACCAACTTTTTACAAAGAACTAAATGCAATTTCTCTTGCGACAAAAAATTTTAGTAACAGCATAGTAATTTATTATTGCCTATCCTGTTTCAAAAGGCACTACACGCCACTGGCTATTATTAATATTAATTATGTGGAGAGGTAATATAATATATTATCATGGAGAAGCGTAAAAAGTTATTTTACCGCAAACAATAAGTATTCCTTTTGTAAACAAAAAAGATGCAGATTATATAAGAAATAAAATCAAGGAATTGCAGCATTTTTATTCATTTACTTTTGTTTGCAAAATCAGAAAAATTATATGAAATGCATTCCTGTCTGTTAAATTTGAAATACAAAGAATAAGTTTCCTTTGTTTTGAAGAATATTCCAATTTTTCCTTTATTATTCTTTTCTTTTATGACTAATAGTCTTAAAGTTTATTTATGTTTCTTTGACGTATTTACTTTGGACTTATAGACGTTAATAACATTTGCTAGTGTACAGTGTGTCCACAAATTGTAAGAGAGTTTTTTCTAATTTTCGAAAAACTTTTTCTAGACAATAATATTAATTTATAATATTAAAATACTAAGGCAAAAATTGTACTTTAGCAGTATGAAGCAAAATGTGAATTGAGCATATTTTTATTAGAACAATTACCTGATTTGCTCCTCTGTCAACTATTACAAAAAACATACGCTAACTTTCAAAGTTTGACATATGATCCTTTTGGCCGCTCCAAAAATGCTGTTACGACACATAATTTGTCACTTATTGATCACATAATCCCTTATTTTTAGGAAAAATACTCAAAGATTCGTGCATGTTTTATGAAACACCTTGTATATATTTTAAAATATTTAAAATGAAAAATAGCAATATTATAATGATTTTGCATTATAAATTATTAAAGAGCATTTTATCATAAAATATCTAATTCCACTGCAATTTTCTCAAAAAATGAAAAATTGTGCCTTGTCGTTTTTAGTTTTCTCTCATTCATTTAACAGATACTCTTTCACTTCTGGTAAAACACAAAATGTTGCTTTTTCGCTCGTTTTACTTATTTTTTGGTTGATAATGCTATTTTAAACCTTCTAGCGTCAACTAGCAGACCAGCTACTGGTATAATTATAGTTCCCAACCAATAATATCATTAAGTGATTTCTTTTACGAAACATAAATTACTACTTTCAGAATTTGTATCTTGTAATTTGTAGTTTTTAAATAATATATGATTACTGAAATTATTATAATGGGATCTCTGAACCCACAAGCTTATAAGAAATAGCAATGCTATCCAAAAGAAAAAAAATCATTAATTTATACAAAGATTAAACATAAATTTTATATTATCGACTACCATTGCAAAGTTTATTGGTAAACAGCGTGTTATTCTTCTTTCTTGGTTACCACCCCTCCCGAACTTTTTAATTAGTTACTGGCCATTCTACAAATAAAGCCAAAACTTACACAGAAAATGAGTATTAAGTCTGGTCTTGAACTATACCAAATTTCAAATTTTTTTCTTGACTGAAAAATAAACCCCTAGTATGTCTTAGTAGCGTTAAATCAGACAAGGTTTTTTGGTCCCCATTCTAATATTCTGCCATTTCAATTAAGAAATCATGATTTTTGGGATTAGACCGTATCAAATTGGAATTACTAACCGACGTTTCACCTTTATTCATTCAGTGTTCAGATCTCCTGGAGTAAAGATCCCTGAAGATGCCTTGTGCAATCGAAGGTGAAACGTCGGATAATAATTCCAATTTGACATGGTCTAATCCCAAGAACCATGATTTCTTAATTGACTAAAGCGGTGATAGCTTCCATTCTATGTTCTGCGATTCAATCAAAACACTGAACCAGTGTATTGTTCTTGTGCAGTGAAGGTATCTCCTTGAATAGTTAAGTGACGCATGGTGGTCGAATAGAAATTCGGTTTCGAGTTTTGAAAGTTAGTATTTTTTTAAGATAACTGGATGTGTGGATGTAACTGGATGTGTGGGTGTAAAGTCACAAATGTTGTGTTTTCCGTGTTTGTTATTGTATAAAGCTGATTCTAAAATAGGCGCTAAGTGGGTTGGAAATGGAATAAATCATTTATATCTGTGAGCCTCGCAAAAATAAGGAACCGTTTTTAAAAGGACTTTTAAGAGTATTAAAAATAATATTCTGCAAATCTGAAGGCAAGAAAGTTCAAACTAACTTGATAGGGCAATCACGAAATATTGATCAAAAAGAATTAGTTATTGAAATGTCCTAAATTCAAAATTCATATCTTAACTGGTTTAAAAAATAAAAGGGTAGGCAACAACAGGGAGCCACACACAACATTATATATTTACGAGCTTTAACCTTGAGGTGTACCACTGCGGTCAAAAAATACTGGTACACGAAAAATGTCAATATATGTTGCCCCTAAACTATTTAGAACACCTTTCGAATAGATACATCAGTATTAACGTAGTGTTATCTACGAGGGGTCGTTTTTATATTACCGGACTGGGTATTTCGTAATATTGATACATTTTTTTATTAACGGGGTTTTGAATACATATGCCTCGGAAACTTGTATGCCAGTTTACAAAACAATTGCTATATTATTAAATTCATTAACTCTCATATCTCAAAATAAATAAAAGGAGTCCCTATCAGCTTTAAAATGTCTTACGAAATACGAGAAAAATGATTCTTGAAGAAATGTTGGCTGTCTATGGAGATAACTGCCCTTCGAAGTCAACTATATGTGAGTGGTCCTAACTGTTTAAATAGCTTTATTAATTATTTCGACAGTCGAAATACTCCCTACGGCAAGCATGCAACGGCGACTTCAACAGTAAAAATCCTAAATGTTTGTGTCGTCCAATATATTTTTTTACGGATGTGACGTGCTGAAACGTTTTTTAAAAGCATACAGGAAGTTACCTTCTTGGTTTCAGTAAAATAGCACCGTTGAAGGCATATTTGCCAAAACGTTTGCAAAAAAAAAAAAAAAGTGCCGAAAAAGAAACTTGTTTATTTAAATATATATATATATATATATATATATATATATATATATATATATATATATATATATATATGTTTAAGGATGGAAAAATGCAATGTGTTTTCATTTCACTACTGTCGGTCTGAAAAGAATAGTTTTTTCGCCAAAATCACATTTGACATTTTCACGCGTCCGAATAGAGACTGAAGTGTTGGTGACTCCGATGCTTCCTTTTATACCTCCACCCGTGGCCGAAGGTTATATCTGCGCGGCCGTTGGTAGTTATTTATGTTTTCCGGATGGTGCTGTTGTTGTTGCGCTAAAATGCTCTTCCACTCTTGCTCTCTTGCTGATATTCGCCTGTTAGTTTGCCCCACGTACATCTTTTCACAGTCCTGGCACGGAATGCTGTAAACTCCGTGGTTTTCCAGTTTGATTTTATCTTTCCAAATAAATAGTTACCTATAGTTGTTTGTGGCTTGTGTATTTTTTCTATGTTATCTTTCCTAAGAATTCTTCCGATTTTGTCTGCTGCGCCTTTTACATATGGTAAGACTACTTGTTGCTTTCCCGGTTCATAATTTTTGTTGTTCGGGAACCCTGTGCATTAATAGCTTTCTTTATGGTGCGATTTGTGTAGCTATTTTTCTTTAAAGCACTAGATATTACCTTAAGTTCGTTTTGTCTCGTCTGTGTTTCAGTTAATCGCACGGATCTGGATATTAGGGTATTTGCCACAGCTTGAATTTGTGCTTGGTGATGCTGTGATCTTGTGTACTCGAAACGTCCGTTATGTAGTTTTGTGACCAGAACATCTAAAAATGGTAGTTTGGTGTTTTCCTCTAAGTCTAGAGTAAATTGTATTCTTGGGTGGATTGAATTTACGTGAGTCAGAAATTTTTCGAGCTCTGCATGACCATGTTGCCATATAATAAATGTGTCATCCACATAACGAACCCATAATTTGGGCTCAAGACTTCTTTCTCTAAGTATATCATAAATAAATTCGCTACTGGTGATAGCACCACCATCCATTTGTTTATACAAAATGCCAAATGTGATTGTTTCGAAACGTCAGCAAAACTGTTCTTTTCAGAGCGATAGTAGTGAACGGATGTACACCTGGAATGAAAACACATATATATATATATATATATATATATATATATATATATATATATATATATATATATATACATATATATACATATATATATATATATATATATATATATATATATATATATATATATATATATATATATATATAAATTTTGCCAGTGTTGCACGATTGAAATGGTTTTTCGTAAGGAAATATTGCTCTTTCCCATAAATTATTCTAATTGAGTTATTCCCTACAAAATTCTACGCTTCTCTGCTTGTTTTCATCAGCAAAAATATTTTGTTACCTGTACATCGGTTATTTATATTTGATGCTCCTATTCGACGTCTTGCTATTCTGAAGGATCGGGGGAAATTGGTTTCTTCTTTCACATTAGGGACTGTATTAAAAGGATGTTCTCTTAGAACATAGGCAAGCTTGTCATGCAATTTTTGGTGTTTCTTATTGATGCTTAAACTCCAAGAGCAACCACAGAGCAAGACTCTGTTTTATAGGAATATTTAAACATCTGCATATTTTTAATATGTATTGTGCGAATTATTGTTTGTTATGATCTACGTTACATGTCAATCAAACATAAAAAAGAGTTGCAGTTCGGCATCTACAAAATCATTTAGTATTTTAATCTCTAAAGTGAATTATTTTCTCTTCTTCTCTCACTTCCCCACTATCTGAGCCAGTTACTGATTGATGACCACTAGATGGAACAGCATGTATACCCCAAATGAGATTTTATATTTTATTACAAATTTCAACCCCGCCATGCCAGTATTACGACTACTTTTTAACCTTCGTCTAACAGAAATCAATATTTGTATTTCTCAATATATTTGCCTGACAGGCAAACCTCTGAGAAAGAAAGCAAATACACAGTAATAGTAATAAAAGCCTGAAAATAAAAGTTTCTGTGATAAATTCGCCCGATTTAAGTCTTTTGTGTATAGACTTTTTGCAAGTAGTTATTCGGAATACGAACGTTTTTCTTTTCTAGAGGTAATTTTCGGTATTTTAAAATGTTCTCTATTGTCAGGAGAAATTCAGGAGCACTTTGTGTATTTTGCATTGTAAGTATGGTGATAAAGAGGTCTTATAATTAGGTTTGTATTTCTTCAAGGAGCATAATAACTAAATAACTGAACTTGATTTTATTATTATGAAGCGGCCCTCTTTTGAGGTTCTTTTACTCTAGTAAACAAAATTAATTAAGGTAATGCAATTCTGTTGAGAGGACGAGAATTGTATCGAATTCGTCTTTATATTAGGTAAGATAAAATACATATTTACGGACTAGTACATAATTTTGTTCTAAGTTATTTGAAATAGGTGAATAAAGAAATATCTTCAATACATTTAATCATAAATAATAAATATACTCAATTATATCACAAATTTATTGATTCCATATTAAAAAATAATTTGAGACATGCATGTTCTAATTAATTTTTTAATATAAAGTGATATACTCAACAGGCTCAATAATTATTATTAATTTTAAATGTGCTGATATTTTTAAGCAAGAAAAACAGCAGCTTAGAGCAGGGTTACCAACTGACTGTACTAATGTACTAGTGAGTGCGTCGAGGGTCTTTGAATAAATAAATGTACAAAAAAGATCCTAACCGTGACCTTAACGAGAACGGGAAGGTCCCAAGTTTCAAAGCATATTTTTAACACCTTGTTTCCGGTTTTCAGTGGCGTATTCACTTTGATTTTTACTTTGAAATTGAGGAAGTAATTTGAAAACTTATAGTTTTGAAAGAGAATTATAATTAAGGTATGGACTAAATTAAACAAGCCAATTAGTGTGATACATTATGTCAGGTGCCAATTTAACAAAAAACTGGTTAAATTTTACTTTTTACATAATAAACCTTTCATATAAATACCCTTATATGTATTCAGGAGTTTAAGTTCAACGTTTGCTGTTATTGATGCTTTAAAATGGACATTGGGTTTGAAATAGCGACATAACAAAGTTATAAAGAAATGTGGCAATTTTGCCGACTGGGCAAAATAAATTAACATAGCCAGAACGCATTGTGGATGATGAGCGGTTGCGACATGTGCCCAGTAATTACAATAATTTGATTTAAAGCTTGCTCCTAAAAAGTACTTACAACTAAAAATTTAACGGCGCAACCATATGAGTATACTTGGAAAAACTTGCAACTCATTTGAAAGTTATATTAGGCTTTCATAAGCTGTAAAGTACCTGGAATTTTTCTTGTTTGTTTTGTGTCGACGGTCCTTTTGTATTTCTGCTTTCTTTTTATTAGATTACTTGAATTTAATAAATAAAATATAATGATTTTTTTTAATAAGCAGAATGGTTATTTTCAGTTGAACTACGAAATTATATTTTTTCTAAGTAACTAAAATTATTTAGAAAAGTTAAGTAGATAAAAAATTACATTTAAGACGCAACAGGCTATAAATAATTAAATATAAATAATTTTGTTAATACAGTCTAAATTAGGTTTTAAATAAAAACAAGCACAAGTATTATTATTTCATTTAAATTTACTCAGATTTGAATACAGAACAAAACATTAAATAAAAACCTATTTACGAAATATCAACAACTAAGACACAATAGGTTAGAAGAAAATTCAATAAAATTAATGTTAATTATGCAAATAAAAACAAAACAAACTAAAATAGAACTCTTATTATACGGTGCCAATAAATCTTATTGGTTAAAAATGCTTTATTATATTTTAGAAAAATATTAATATAGGTACCAGAAGTTCCTACGCCTTCATTTTTATTTAGTACTTCCTTGTTTGCATAAACTCTTAATAAACCAAAATACAATTTAAATTTTTACTTTAAACCCGTATTAAAAGCACATGGAAGAAAGGAATTTCGTTCTACCGGTAAGCGCATTTGTACTTTCGTAGAAAAGAAATTAACTAGACACTTTTAAATACGATTTAAAGGCAAAAATAACTGTTATTATAATTAAAATCATAATTCTTAAAATGTCAAACAATCAGGTTAGGAACTAAATGGTATTTAAAAAACACAGTAGCGTATCACTTCATATAATATTTTGTTACGTCAAAACATTTAAATTACCTTAAGTATGTTTTAAAAAAAGTTATGAGTTTCTAGGAACAATTTTATGGGACAAAATAAGTTTTAATACCTAACCTTATATTTTAGGTTAGGTCTGGTTAAGTTAGTTTACGCTTACAGAATCCAAAAATTGTTCGTATTTTTGGCATATCTTAAACGATGTAAGGTTAGATTAGGTTAGTTTTTTACCGATTTAAATTAATTTTGGGTTAGACTTAAAAAATATATTACACTAAGAATAGCTCATGAAAGCACAATTTGGGCTGCTTAGGGTTAGATTTTGGTTACCTATAGGTATAGGTAAGTTAAATGTTTGACCTAACAAATTATTATACGAAGTGTTCCGCTAGTGTTTGACACTTTAAGAATTATGATTTTCAATATAATAACAATTATTTTTGCCCTTAAATCGGATTTAAAAGTGTGTAGTTACTTTTTTTACTTACGAAAATACAAATTCACTTACCGCTGGAGCGAAATTCCTTTTTTCCTTGTATTCTTAATATGGGTACTATCGCACGCCACACAACTGGCCATTTTTTGTATTTAGGATAATGCAAACGACGAAAAATGTATTTGTTACGTTTTATAACACACAACACAACTTGTTAATCAACTTTTATAGTAATTCGATGTGTGTATTATTTATAAATTGCTAAAACCTAAGCTTAAATTTGTAAAAACGACGGTTTGACAACACACGTCAACAAACCAAAACGTAAACATCAGAAAAATAAGGTCCCATAAATGACGTAGTTCCGTCAAAGCCTGCTGATTTAAAATAATGCATGGGGCTCTTTCCTGTTGTCTATTTATTCAAAGGTCGGGGGTAATAAAAATAGGTCAAGCTACTTTGTCTCGCGCTAGAAAGAATGTTCAATCAGATGAAACATGTTCAAGCAACATATCAGAACAAACAAAGTTTATGGAGAATAAAATTAAGAAACCAATTTATATAATGTATATTAAAAAGGAAGTTTAGACAAGAATTTAAATGAAGATCTCGGCGGTTTTTTTAAGTATTCCCTTTCTTCTCTGCGAAATTGGTGTTATGATTCAGATGGAACGAAACTAGTAATAGAAAATATTTAATGGAATTACTCGACATGAAGAAAATGAAAATTTTGCGTAAATATACAAGAAACATCGAATCGCAAGAATCTTATATTCCAGTATTTTTAGATCAAACATGGATATTTAGCAAAGGGATCTTCAGACGTAGTTGGCAGAATGATACTTTTTCTACCAGTTCTAAACAGACAACCGTGGGTAATAATTGGATAATTTTAGATTTTTAGAAAGAAGCTTATGGAAGTTTCTTTTTCAGATCATCGTTATAGCATCATTCATACTAGCAACGAGAACGGATTTATTAAAAATTCAAACTTGGAATTTCGAAGCGGGACTAACAAGGGAGAATTTCACGTCAGCATGAATAGAAACAAATTTGTACCATAATTGAAAACTTACTCCAAATTTACCTCCAAAATCTTTAATTATTATGGATGATGTAAGTTATCACTCTGGCCTTTCTGAGGAAATTCCCAATAAGTCATGGCCAAAATATAAACTAATTGAATGGCTGGAAAACAGAAACATGGATTTCCCAGAAAAAAACAATGAGAGGCGAAATTTGGGCATTAATTATTTCTAAAGGAATCCCGAAAAGAGAATATCATCTTGACAAATATTTTTTACAGCTTGGACACAAAATTTTAAGATTACCATCATCTTATTGCCAGTATAATGCCATTGAAATGGTTTGGTCGGAATGTAAGAGGAATTATGACCAGTACGTATTACCCTTGAAGGGAACAATTAACGACTGACTACGCGGGATAAGGTACTGAATGCCCACGTGAATAAAATCATTAGAGAATCCTGGGATATGACAATGCATCTAGCACACAGCCACTAGTTATTTCTTCAAATCATTCTGACGATTCTGAAACGGATTGTGATTTTATACCTCTGGCGATAAAAATGGCTTAAAATTAATAATAGAAATTAATGTTTATTTCTCTCAAATTGGGAAGGTAATTGTTTTTAATTTCCAATAATCATTTTCTTCTCATATTTTAATAATATTCTTAGAGTGTTAAACTTCCATTTTTTTAATTTGAACCAACATTACATTGTTATTGTAGTCAAAATGACCTCTTTGAACTGCTACTATATATATTCTGAAATATTAAAAAAACGCTGAGATATTCATTTAACTTCTTATGTAAACTAGCCATTTTAACATATTTCTGATAAATATACATCATACAAATTGTATCCCTCATTTTATTCTTCATAAAATCAGAAATTTTGGTTCTATATTTCGTTGTTTTTTCTGATATGTTACTTGAATATGTTTTGTTTGATTGAACTGCCATTTTTTTTTTAATTCGATACAAAGTAGTGTGGCTTAGTATCTCATATTCCCTCATTAGTGCATTGTTGTAGGGCTCTTATTTATAATTATATCTGTAAATAGTTTTGATTTAATAGAATTATAAAATTACATATTTATCAATAAATTATAAATACAATAAAACTTCAGTAGGTTGAATAAATAATGTTTTCGAGGTACGAATGTAAAGTTTGCAATTAACAGATTTCGTTGATGTATGTTCCTTCATTTGCATATTTCTTTTCCTTTAGAACGTGTTTACCTTATTTCGTAACAAATTAATAGTAAGAATGTCTTGGTAAAATTAATAAGAGTAATTCATTTTCAGAATTTATTGCTTTGTTTCTAAATTAACTTTACTATTGTGACACTATACCATTTTCTTATACCTATTCTCTAATACTTTGGAATTTATTTAAATAATTATTGCATTTATTACCTAACAAATCGTTGTTAGAATAAGTTTTAGCTTTTCGGCATCTCCGTTTGCTATAAAATCTAATCTTATTGATGAAGCTCAATTTAACAGGATCTAATTTAATCTAAGCAGTAAATTAAATGCATGAAAAATTAATACATACATTAATACTCAAAAGGTATACTTATTCTGAACTTAATTATAAGAAATGGATTTCTGATCGCATTCATCACCTTCTTAATAAAATGCGATGCACCTCGGAGGACTGCTTCTATCTCCCTAGAGCTACCTTGTATAGTGAAAGAAAAATGTTTTAAAAATTCTAACGGCATGTGAAATGCAATGAAAAAAGAAATTTGACGTGTTTTACCACTTTTTAAAAAAAACTGAACGCTTTTAAAATATAAAAATATACATATATCTGGTTTTAAGGGAACTGTTTAATCCTCCAGGAGCTATTATGTATATAGTAAAAAATAATATAGGGAAAGATGTAAGAATTTCGAAGTATTTCACCGTTTTTTAAATTATAAATATTTTCGTTTTTAAAGGGCAGTTTCATCTCTCTTGAGCTGATAACTTCTATACTAGAAAAAGATGTTTTGTATACAAAAGGATAAAAGAGATTTGACATGTTTCACCGGTTTTTTTTTAAATAAAGGTTTTTAAAATAAAAAAACATAGTTTTCAGGAGAATGTTTCATTTCCTTAGTGCTACTCTTTATGATAAAAAAAATATTATATACAGAAACTAAAAGCAATTTGACGTGTTTTGCCGTATTTAAGAAAATAAAACAACCTATTTTAACCAACATGAGAGGCATGTATTCAGTTTATGATTTTAATACATTTTAAGTAGCAATTATTGTGTAGTTTAATTATGATATAGTTTTTGCCACATTTTATAATTGTAAGATAATAAACGCTAAAATACTGATATACACACCGTTTGTTTAGAATAAACAAAAAACGAAACAAACTGCAATCAGTTTTTCGGCTCTTTATTTATAACAGAATTACATTAATTGCAATGAACTATTAATTACTTAACAATTAATATAGATTTAAATATAGGTTTCAAATAAATATAAATTATTGAAACATGTTTCATTTAATTTTAATATCAGGCAACTAGGCTATCATTTTTGTCATATTTGCTTTCAAAATTCGTGACAAAAGCTTTGTAGGTGCAGGGATATCTAAACAAAAGTGAATAGTCCTTATAATTTATTTCTATATAAAGATGGAAGAATATGTTAAATATGGAAATTTGGTGGATTTTTATTGATCATTCATAAATATTATCAGCGAATCAACTGAGTATAGCATAAAAAAGATCGATTTTCTCGCGTATTATGGTTTTTATCCCTTTTTCGAATTCTACGAAGAGTTATAGACTTATTTTGTGTAACATAACCTATGTGATTTTACAGTCGTTTTTGACATATATATTCAAATCTGAGAATTATTTCACATGGATATGTGTTCCTGGCTTGCAAACAAGAACCTGCGGTACCTTTTTTTAATTTTAGGTATTTAGGTTAAGATACAATTCCTTAAAATATGCATTCGCAATACAATTTGGCTCTGGTAGAATTTAAGACCCATTAATTTTGACAGTTTTTACTATGTTACAAAGTTTACCGTAAACTGGACACATTGGAGCAAAAAAAATTGCGGATGGCTCACTTAAAGAAAATATGCAAATTAAAATACAAACTCACTACATTTTATTTATATGATTCTTGTTGAATCCTAATATATGTATATTCTAATGTTTGATTTATTTACAATACATATTTATGAAATTATTATTGTTTTTTTTAAACTACAAATATGATTATTGTTTGCTGCACATAAAAGTAAATATCAACAATATGACGTTTTCCATGTAAATTTATATTCAAGATTGTCATTCAGCCAACGCTATTGCTAAAGTGACAGAATGACAGAATATCACAGTTTCTGTTACACAAGACCCTAACTTTGCAACAATTCCCTCCAATCACAACACAGATTGTTTAATGTTTCCTATTGATTCGTCGTTTATTTGTATAAACAAGTTTTGTTAAATGTTGAGCATACGCTTCCTGGCTCGGTGGTAGCATACTAGGCTGTGAATGTGGTGCATATGTGTTCGAATCCTCGTTCAGGCGGATGAATTATTTAGTTTTTAATTAACAAAACTTAATAAAAATGCGGATCATGTTAGATTTGCTTTAAAAAAAGCCAACAAAATTCCGTGTTTATATTAAAACGAAGATTTTTTTTACAAAATCTATACTGTTAAGAATATGTCCCGTTAGCGTTAGGTTAGCCCATTTTCGTGGATAAGATCATCATTAGAGCCATAAAATCACACCTCAAATCATCGGAAATCAGATTTACGCGCGGACTCTAGACACCAAAGCGGTATGCGGGAACGGTTGCTGATCTAGGATTTTGGAGGCACTAGATGGTTTGGTACCGAGTTACATAACACAAAAGATGTTTTTCGCAAAGTGGGTCCAGTTAGGCAACGCTGTAAATAAGATCTTATTTTGATATATTGTATTGGGAAGTTCTTATATTGAAATGTTTTGTTAGCTTGCATTATTTATTCGATCTAAAAATCTAACCTTAAAAAAATGCGTCATCAGACAATTTTGTTTCTTTAGTGTGTTTAACTTGAGTAAGCTCATAACAAAACAAAGAAAAGGTCAAAAGTCCGGAGGTTTTAAATGATACCAAATTCCAAAATTTTCTTTATACTTTTACAGGTGAACGCCAACAAAACGGCTCTAGTAGGCGTACGAGTAGATGTAATGGCGGAATGTACTTGCGGGGCGAGAAACTTTTCCAAAGAGGAAAATTGCAGAAACACTCCTTGCTACAATGGAGGTAGATGTAGCGAAACAAGATTTTCTCTGACTTGTTCGTGTCCCGCAGGGTAAGTGAGATATGAAATTTTAGTTATTTTAGAAATGTCACAATTAAATATATCAACATTTTAGCAAAATTCTATAAATGTATCCATAAAAAATACTGATATACAGAATCTTTGAAAATGACTTCAAAAAAGGAGGAAATTCTCAATTCGACCTTCTATTCCACTCTATGTATTTAATTTTCAGGAAGTATTTAAGGTAGTGCCGGGGTGGTCCCAAACAAATTAAAACAAAATTAAAAATGGCAAAATGGCGCCAGTTTGAATCTCTTTCTGAAAGATTTTTCAGGATCACTTTGCCGTTAATATATGGCCTTGAAATTGAGTGCATTTTTTTATGTACGTAAACCGATTACTCCGTGGCGGTTTGGAATTTCAGGAAGTATTTAAGATAGTACCGGGGTGGTTCCATATAATTCATATTAAAAATGATGAAATGGCACCATTTTGAATCTTTTTCTGAAAGAGTTTTCGTGATAACCTTGACTTTAATAAATGAGTGCATAAATTATTGTAATCAACCGAAGGAAATCTGGAGGTCAATCCATGACTTAGGGGGGGCTTTTTTTTTTCTAGTCAGGCTATTTCGGTAAGTAATTTTAAACCATAATGAATCTATAATAATATTAAATGTCGATGAGGGAGGGGTGAAACTGGAAGGAGGGGATGATCCAAAATATCGTATATGATATGGTTTTCGGAGATTTTAAGGACACAAAGTTCAATTGTACTAGTCATTTAAATTTTCGACAATTTGTATTATTGATTTTCTATAAATTTATATAAATATGTATAGATGGCTCCTTTTATATCAGTTACCACTTAAAGTTTAGGCCTCGAAAACTTTGAGCATGACCTTTACAATAAAATTTCCTAATAATAAAACTAAAGAGGGGTAAAAAATATTTTTTAAATTAAACCGGCTTCAAGAAAAACACTTAAAAGTACAAAATAATATTTTGTTCCATCCTGGAAATTTTACTTTATGCAGTGGTGTAGCCAGCTTTTAGGGGCAGGGGAAAATCATAAATAAGGGCGCCAAAGGAGAACTATACTAAAATAATTGGATAGCAAAAAAACACGTAGGGAAAATAAACGACAAAAAAATTTTTCACATCTGAACGACGAAGAATTTGTTTGCATCCGTTGTCTTTGTGAAAAAAGTTGTCACAGTGGGCGCCACTGACTTTAATATTGCATGAGGCACTCAACTCATAAATAATTTTTTGGGATGTATTTAGTAATTAGATTTTAGTTGGATGCCGACTTCAGAAAACCAAATTTCCGACATCGGATAAAATATTATTTTTTACTTTATAGTGTTTTTTTTGTGAAGACAATTTTCATTTATTAATATTTTTTATTCGGTAAAACAGTTTTATTTAAAATTATTTATTTTTTTAATATTATATATGTATTTTTGTAAGAAATTCCAATATTTAATTTTATAATGTTTTCCTCTTTTTCTAAGGCCTTAAAAAAACAATAATTTTCTCAAGTTAAAAAAATATTTTAATTGAGTAATTTTTCCCTAACACTAGAACATTGATTTAAAAGTGTAATAAAATTTTATACTATTTGTAAAATAAGTAAGTGGCTTTGAAAGAGTTATAAAAAGTAAAAAATTGAAATTGCTGACTCAAATTTGGTATGCAAAATATGTAAAGAATAGAAAATAAAAAACTTTACGACGTAATTAAGAAAACATGTTTTTTGTATATTGATATGTAAAACTAGGTTGATTTTTTTCACGATATCCCCATATGTCCCTCAATTTTTTACGAATACTTAAATTCAATCGAGCCAGTGGTTTTCTTTCTTCAGCTATTCCGCGAACAGTATGACAGCCAGACCAATGGATAGACATTTTCAGAAAACATGAAACAGAAACAAGTAAAACCCTTTTACGAGGGAAGTAAAAACAACATAATTTTATTTGGGTCATTTGTTCGAGGCGTTTCAAAGTTACTTCTATATTCTCTTAAAAAAACAAAAAGTATTACCTATGCTAAATATTGACAGTTATCTGATAAAAAAAATCCCACATGATGTCAACTTTTTCAAAGGTACTGTAGATGAAATTTCAAAGGAAACAAAAGACAATAATCGAAACCTACTATTTTTTAATGCCGCGTATTCTCCAAGGAAATATTAATACCCTCAACTATTAAAATAATGTATGGATTATTAACCTAATTTAGTAAAAATGTTTATACTTATTCATCGCTCGGGAACAAATCATCCACTCGTTTTATAAAAGCCATCTCGTTGGAAAATAATAACGTTGGAATGTTAAAGTCAGTTTTATTATTTAAACTCTCTAAGATATTGTTAAAAGTAGTAAAATTAATCACTATAATATGAACCATGTTCCCGTTTTATAACTTATTTGCATATCAACGGCTTTTTAAACACGAGAGTTACTAAATCAAGTTTATGCTTTAGAATTAATTCTACTGCTGAAAGTGATGATTTGTGTTTCTATATGGTATGTGATATTAATCCTGTTTAACCCTCCGTATTAAAACGACACTCAATTGCAAAAAAACGGCCACCATACCATATACGAAAATTCGTATTTTATAATAATTCTGTACATTTATTTTCTGTATTGATAAGATTTCCAAATAATTTCTTTGTAAACAAAATGTTCCCAATTTATGTTTTTTAAAAATATCTATTGGCCTATTTCAAGTACGAGTAAATTTTCGAAGACACACACTTGCTCCAGGGAGGTGAAACCTCAAAAAAAATTATGGAGTAATCCTCGAATTTTGCTCAAAATTCAATTGTGATACAGGGGTAACCTGGTAAAATGCCTGAGGTAAAACCATTATGGCGCAACAAAATGGCCACCTAATAACTTGTTACAAAAACTCAATACCAAAAAACTCCAATAATTGCTGTATCTATAATATTTTCGATGTGTCTCGCAGTGGAAACTTTGGCTAGTTGAAAAGAGCTCTCAAAGAGCTGGAATTAAAAATTGCTAATAAAACGAATCTATATCACTTTGTTAAATTGTTATTGCTATAAATCATGAACCCTTTCACAATTAATCTTAAATTTGTCATTTTTGGAGCATGGCTAAGAAACCCAGTGTCTACATATGTACAGGGTGTCTGGTTATATTTTAAACGGGGTCTACAAGCTTAACTTTTAGAGATTTCACAAAATATTGTGTACAAAGGTTTTTTATTTTTCTCTGAACTGTCAGCTTTTGTTAAAAAATTAACAAATGAGAATGTAAAAAAATGAGCACCGACTTTTTTATTTTAAACACCCTATATTATGTTATTTCAATAAATTGACATAGTCTTGCTGATTGTAAAAATGCTAGGTTTGATACCCTTGTCTTTAAATACAACCGAGAAAATTGACAAGAACCCTGATATAAGATGCAGCGTATTCATTTCTAATCACTTTACTTAGCACATACACATGCTCTCTCTTTCTATCACATTGCCCCTTATGGCAGGGTTTTGTCAAATTTCTCTGTTGTTTTTAAAGATAAAGAAATCAAACCTGGTATTTTTATAATCAGCAAGACGATGGCCATTTATTGAAATAATATTTGCTTAACAAATCCCGCCGGTTTAGAGAAAAACAAAACTTTTATATACAATATTTTTTGATACGTCTAAAAGCTTGTAGGCCCTTTTTAAAATATAACCAGATACTCTGTACATGTTGTTTAATATTTAACAAACATGAAGTCATCGATCGAGAATTTTCATCATTTGCATAAAAGATTGGTTTAGATATGAAGACGAAACTTGACATAATTTAATTATCTTCTTTGCTTAACATGTATATTTTGTATAGAAGTGTTTTATCAGGTCGTTTTTAAACTAAAATGTTTTTTTAAAATATTTAATCAACAGCAAAAGTTATACTACGAACGGGAATCGAACCCGCACATCTGGATCTCTAGCCCATTGCTCTCACAAATTGCGCTATCGTACCACTGCTAAGCAATTCGTTAGAACTTGTACATATTCAAACCCACCACTATCATAACTATGGCTGATTCTGCCAAATATTCTAATTTTATGGCGCGGCATTCCTGACTGATCTGAAATTGCTTTTAGGTACCGTCCATATTAGTAAATTAAAATTTTTTACATTATGCCCGTATAAGCCAAATTTTGAATAAAAGTATTTTATCAGTTTGTTTTTAAACTTTGAAATATGTTTTAAAAATATTTAATCAACAGCAAAAGTTATGGTACGAGCGGGGATCGAACCCGCACGTCTGGATCGCTAGGACATTGCTCTAACTAATTGCGCTATCGTTGCTTAATTGAGTTATATGGGTATAATGTAAAAACTATAAATTTACTAAAATGGACGGTACCTAATAGCGATGTAACATTTGACGTCCAGTCAGGAACTCCGCGCCATAAGGTTAGAATATTTGGCAAAATCAACAATGGTTATGATAATGGATGGTTTGAATATTTACAAGTTCTAACGAATTGCTTATCAGTGGTACGATAGCGCCATTAGTTAGAGCAATGGGCTAGAGATCCAGAGATGCGGGTTCGATCCACGCTCGTACCATAACTTTTGCTGTTGATTAAATATTTTTAAAAAATATACGTTTTATACTATTTATGTGATTCCATTGTATGAACAAAATATGTTTTTTACACAGATATAACGGGCCGCGATGCCAGCAAACATCGAGAAGTTTCCGCGGGAACGGTTGGGCGTGGTACCCAGCGCTGGACATGTGCGATAAGAGCCATCTGCACTTTGAGTTCGTAACCAGAAAAGGAGACGGCCTGCTGCTTTACAATGGACCCATAGTTCCCCCAGAAAAAGATGAAATCATGGTATCCGATTACATAGCTATTGAACTGGAGCGGGGTTATCCCAGACTTTTAATAGATTTTGGGTCCGGCACGTTGGAACTTAGAGTTAAAACGAAAAAGGCCTTAGACGACGGAGAATGGCATAGACTGGACGTATTCTGGGACACCGAGAATGTGAGAATGGTGGTTGATTATTGCAAGAGTGCGGATATAGGTAAGTACATATATTTTATTTCTATGAAAATACTATAACCTGCTCTATACACAGTTGCTTTCTGTTTTTTTTTTTCTAACACTACAAAGTATGTGGTATAGGATGTTCATATTAGGTGGTAGATGTATTGTAATGATAGACACATTTTTTAAAAAATGTCACAACGCATTTTGATGTTGCAATATCAGGTGTTAATTACTTTCTACCTACTTGAACTTATTCTAAATGTAAATTTACCAAATTTGTGGTAGGACGAATTCGTAGTCGTTATTTTTACGGTTACGCTTCATTTCTGGGTTATTCGTCCTCAAAGTGGAGGAACACTATAGCTACATTTTTTATTATTTCAAACTTTTCTTTAAGGAAATTATATTATGTTTTTGTATACAACTATTGCAAAATATAGTAACAACCCTTAAAACATGTTTGCTTTTGTAGAGACATGCCTAACTGCACCTAATCACTTTCTTGTTTTTACTAAGTTGGAATCTATTTTGTTTTGAAGGTACCTTATTGTATTCTAATTCTTAGAAATTTGATTTATTTTAAGTTATTACATGACTCATTTTTCTTTTTAAATCAGTTTTAAAAAATTAACCAACATAAGAAGAAAAAATCACTATTAAAAAATTATAAAAGTTTTTAATTGGGATTATTTAACTTTTGATAAAAGAATTCGTAGGGACATAAAAAGTGGATTGATTTTAGGTGTTTTTATTCTAGTTTTTAATAGTTTTAATAACTCAAAAATATTCTTTGCCCTTTGTTCGACTATTTGTTAATATATATTTATTATTTTGATGGAATATCTAAATACAACGTGGTTTGTTTACATTTTAATCTGCTATAACTTCTTTATGTTTCAGTATAATTATATAAATGATCCAAAAACAAGTTGTATGACAAGTCACCAAGATTTTATGAAAATTACAAAAAGTAGCAATTGTGTTGGTACAACTCTTTTAACAATGAATTATTATCTTTTGTATGTGTATGATGCCTCAATTTAGTTAATTTTCCATATAATTTTAAATACGTTTAATTACTGTACATAAAAATTCTTGATGATATAAATATAACTTGCATTTTTTGAATGAAACACCATTTAAAGTTTCTTGTCACTAGGTGTTTTTTTTATTCTAATAACCTATCTTTAAAAATTTTAAAATGACTAGTATAAATCAGACACATTAATCTCATGGCACAGTTTTTCTTTATTTTCTTATTTATTTTTACAGGTGAAGGTATCAAGGTATATTTAGAACCAGGAAGAAACCCATATTTTATTAAAAAAAGTGTAGCAGAATAAAATGACCACGATACAATAAATATCGGTTCCCACAAAGACACGTTGTTGTCACCTACTTGATATGAGGCGTTACGATTACCTATGGGTATACTTAGAGATATTTGATAATATAATATGTATGATTTATAAGCGAAAAAAGAAATTCTGCAGCCTTAGTAGTTTTTGTAAACATATAACGAATAGTCCAGAGGCAATAATGCCGTTAATTGTTTAGTACCCCAGGTATTTTAAATCCGACTCTACCAATCACAAACCTAAAAGAATAACAGATTTTACTTCGATTTCTAGCTGAACTAGAAGATGGCACACCTCCAGAATTCGACGACACCAGTTGTCAAGCCCAAGGCACTATACCGCCTTTCAACGAATACCTTAACGTAAATGCACCATTGCAGCTGGGCGGATTGTACGTGGAACAGTTCGACCCAACGCACTACCATTGGCAGTACATGCCTGTTGGGAAAAGTTTCGATGGATGTATTAGAAACTTGTTCCATAACTCCAAGCTGTACGACCTAGCACACCCTGGATTGTCCAGACATAGCATGGCAGGTTGTCCTCAGACCGACGAGGTTTGTCATCGATCGGATACCACCTCAAGGTAAATGATAGAGAAAAAGGGGATTTTAGTTACTTAGTGCTTGTGACAATGTACAGGGTTACTGATGGTAAATACAGCTCCACTTTCAAATGTTGGCTTTACAAAAAATTGTCTCATATAAAAGTTATAGATATATTGCTATTTTTTCTTTATTTATTTCTATATAGGGTGTAACAAAAATGTGTGGTAACCCAAAGAAACATTTAATAAACGAAACATCCAGAATATTTTTACATTCTACTATTAATTCTAGACATTTTTATAGTACCCACTGTTCTCTAAATTAATTGGTTTTGTAGTATTTGATATCTAAAAGTGGCTATTTGTTCTTTTGACAAACTGTATAATCTAAACGGTTTACTTACAGCAAAAAGATTTGCACTTTCCAATCTTAGTTTTGAAAGTTTTATCACATGATATCGACCTCAGGTTAAACCGGAATTTGGTATCTGTGTGCCACATGTTGATATTAAGGTGTCAAAATCAGAGGTTCTGGTCAAACCGGAAGTTGATATCAAGTGATAGATCTTTCAAAACTAAGATAGAAAAGTGCAAATTATTTTGCTCTAAGTTAAACCGTATAGATTCTGCTTGACATTAAAGTAGGAACACATAAATTTAGAGAAATAGTATCTTCCATAAAACATGTCTAGAATTTACCTCAGAGTCCAGAAAATGTGAAAGTATAAAGGATGTTCCATATAGAAAGAAGTAACTGGTTGCGACGCGCTTTTGTTACACCCTCTAGAGGAATAAATTAAATATTTAAAAATTTCAAGTTCATACCTATATGAAACAAATTGTTTGTAAACCCATTATTATAGCCTTAAATAATTTTCATTTTCAATCATACAAAGTTAAATAGTTATTATTTTTGGGCAACAGTTTTCACTGATGTGTGGTTCAAGTTGTGGCAATACATTTTTGTGATATTTTTAAATTATTAAAAAAAAATGTTACCTGGATTGTTATTCACAAAAAAATTATATAATACGCTAATACAGGGTAAAAGGGAACAAAAGATGAGATTTCTTTAAAATTTTCATTTTTAATTTTTAATTTTTGGAGTTTAAGTGTGGCGAAATAGCCCAAAAAATGTTTTGTTTTTAAATTATGGATCCCTAATTATTTAATATTTTTTTAACTAAGAAAGTAATACTTTTGAATAATTTAACCTTATATATCATACACTAACGCAACTATTTTTAAAGTAAGCGTTGAAAATGGGCATCATCTTTATTTACACAAGCGCGGCAAAAGCGAGTCAAGATTTCGCAAACTGCTTGAAGAGAATCAAGAGCATTTTTCATCTACCCCGCAACTGCGAAAATTCGTTTGTTGTTTCTCGTACACGTTAATGCTGACACAAATGTTCTATCGTTTATTAATCTTCGGTCTGAAATATTTTCCGTTAATTGTTGCAGGTAATACCACTTATCACCCTAAATTAACATTTCACACATTTTCTAACACAGGCGAATAGTTTTTTGCTGAACAATGGAGAATTCACATTTGTTTACAATATCAATTTAAAAAACACAACTGCAGCGGCCGGTAGGTCTCGTTGCGTGTTGTTGAATGGTTTGTTCTAAAATAAGGATCATTCAAAACTGAAATATTTTCTTTTATTTCGTAAATGTTTAAACAAAACCCTTAATTTTTGAATTATTAACACAGCAGCCATGGATAATAAACTGAATCAAATATTTACTAATTGTAACAAAATAAAATTCATATAACTTTTTTTTTAAATTATTCAGTTCTGGCCCTCTGTTATATAAGACATTTTTGCTTAAAATAACCCGAACTTTAATATTGTTTATTAAAAATTTTAATAAATTTTATTTTTATAGATGCTTTGAGCACGGAGCTTGCGTCGGTAGCATGAACGAGGCAAAGTGCCAGTGCCATCCCGGTTGGACCGGTCCTTCTTGCGCCATCCCCACAATTCCCACGAGCTTCCGGCCTCAATCGTACGTCAAGTACGCACTCAGCTTCGAACCCGACCGGTTTTCCACCCAGATTCAGCTCCGCTTCAGAACGCGCGAAGTGCACGGAGAGCTGTTCCGCGTATCCGATCAGCACAATCGCGAATACGGTATTCTGGAGATCAAAGACGCACGATTGTACTTCCGGTACAACCTAAACTCGCTAAGGACAGAGGAAAAAGACATTTGGTTAAGCGCCGTACCAGTTGACGACGGCCAGTGGCACGTCGCCAGAGTGTCTCGGTACGGAAGTGCGGCGACGCTCGAGCTTGACGGCGGAGAGGGAAGAAGATACAACGAAACGTTTAATTTTAACGGACACCAGTGGTTGTTAGTTGACAAGCAAGAAGGCGTTTACGCTGGAGGCAAGGCAGAGTACACTGGAGTTCGGACATTTGAGGTGTATGCTGATTATCAGAAAGGTTAGTAGAGTTAGGAGCAGCTGTAGTTTATACTTACGTTAGGCTGAAGTTATTTATAGCTATCAGGTATCCATACAATTTGCATGTATAAATAAAATTATTAATGCCATTGTACTACAAGGGTCTGCAAATACTTCGTATTCGAGATAAAGGGTGTAAAAAATTAATATTTTTTATTTTTGAAACAAAGAAACATTTCCAGGTATGTTTAAATCACATATGGTATACGCTAGATTATGACTAATGTCAATAAAATGATGAAATAATATTTAAATATGCTCTTCAACTCTCTTAAATATTTTAGTACAAAGTCATGGGGCATTTTTACAAGAAAGTCACATTTATTCTGCTATGTAATTATTTGGTCTTTTATATTTTATCGATATTTGGCACTCTTTAGAAATTATTTAGCAACATGTCCATTCGTGGATACTTAATTTAAAGATCCTTATATTCATTCTCCACTAACATTACCTTTTGACCACTTTTGTCATGCCACACGTCAATTATGACCTACAAATTGCCTATGTATTTTGCTAAATAACGTCTAAACAGTGGAAAATATTGAATTTGGTCAGTGACGTCATAGCCAAAAGTTCGGGAGGCTTAAAATGGTAGCAACCTGAAATATAATATGTAGATTTTTCTAAAATTTACTTAATGGCTACAGTATTTTGGAGAATATCGGAATTGTATTAAATATGAACAGTATGAACTGTATTATTTTTAAGGTTGCTGGTTCTTGGCCGTTTTTAACAAAACTTCTAATTTTTCGGTAATTCTTACTTCAAATGTGTATTTAGAAAATGATTAGAAGTGAAATAAGCAAAAGATAATTACGTATACTTGACTTACCTATTTAGTGCCACGTTGGTTGAATACGTCACTCATCTTTGTTTCAATGGCGTAACATTTGACGACTCCCTGTCGCAAAGAAAAAACTATTCATAATTAGCCAAGTGATGCTTATTTATAAAAAAATACGCATTCTTCATTAGGAATGCGGTAAAATTAGGTAAGCATTTCTAGAAAAAAGCTACCATTAATGCATCTACATATTGTAGATTATCCAATTGGGCTTTTGTAAATCCTTTGTTAGCCATGCTCCTTTCAAGACAAAATTGGAAAACGATTTCACTAAGGACAATGCCAAACACAAACTCACAAACAATAAAACTATAAAACAATATAACAAGCATACAGGAACGGTCACATTGATTATTATTCTGACGTCGACGCGGGAAACATGTTTCGTGACGTCACAGCCAACGACACAAAACTTTTTGATGTAGACGTCATATTTACAGGGCTTCGGGTAAATTTTAAATCATCATCAAATTAAATTAAAATGACGCTGGAAATAATTTTTCTGTGTAAAGATAATTAACAAGGCTGTTTTTCGATAAGCAAACGTAGTAAATTATTGATGTTTCTGTAAAAAATAAATTGTATGCAATAAACCTATTGGCACATATTTTACTTACATAGTATATCAATTTATATAAATTCTATTCAAACTGACGAGACAAAAAATATATTTAATGCGAGCGCATACTTTCAGAATTCGCCCAAAACACCGCACAACGAATTGCACGAACGACCCAAATCCTTCACACTATGCGGATATTGAATAGCGGGCTCAAACATATTTCTTATATTTATTATTATTTATTTGAGATAGGTCTTCAAAAAATAAATAGTTTAGTTTTAACTCACTCAGTATAACTTAATGCTTTATTTTCTAAATAATAACATGGAAAACATAATTACGAATTACGTGACTAAATTAATATTTCTTTGATGGCCAGTGTACACGGTTTTTGCATTTGACAATAAATGGAGCTTTAATTAACTTTAAACTAATATTGTGGTTTTTATTTACTCATGTCGGTATTATTAACATAAAGCAAAGAGCCGTTTTTATATTTTAAGTTATTAGTATTTCAATTATTTGGGTTTTATAATTATATAATGTTGTCATCGGTATTGAAGTAATTTGTTGTCCGTATATTGTACAATAGTTAATTATTATGTTTACATTTCCAATTCTCAGCTGTAGGCATTAATTATTTTATCAAAAACCTAATTAGCCACTGTTAGTTCAGTTGGGTACAAAATAAACCGCACATTATTTCATTTCATTATTCAGCCTCTCAGGAACATTGATGATGATCTGAAATTAACAGAAAAAAAAATCAATTTAAAATTGGTTTCATTTATCCTTTGGCTCACTTACGATTTTTTCCAATTGGGTTATAAAATAAAATAGTATTTAAAAAACGTTTTAAATGTAAGCTTTTAATAAAATGCATTAAAAATAAAAAAATAAGACCTAAATAGACAACTGATCACTTGCTGAGAATACATGAAGTTTTTACCATTTTTAAAGTCCGATATCTCAAAATTAAATAAAGCAACTCGATTTTTTTTTTGTTGAATAGTCCTAAAACCGGAACCTGTGGTGGAACATAGATCAAAATACAAGAGTTCTAACCACACTACACGCGCGTTTCGCTAGCCAAGTTAGCTTCATCAGCAGATGATATAAACTAAAGTAACTTATCCTAACCGAGAATATTTATAGGTAAATGTGGTCACACTTGGTTGCACCCGACTGCACCGTTGTCAAGTAAACAATAGAGGGGACTATAGGGAATAGGCCCTCTGTCTTTATTTTGTGCTTTCTTACCATATTTAACTATTTCAATACTCTCAAATGCATCCAGTAATCTATTATTAGATACATTTTTAATCAACTTAAGATTATTTATTCCTATTTGGTGATTGTTTCCAAAGCATGTTGGGCCACGCTTGACTTTTCTGTTCTTCAGTATCTTAAATATACCATGCGTTCTTTAAAACGAATGTTTCTGGAGAGTTTACTTTGCACAACATATTTTAGAATGCAGTCATTACAGCTAATTTCATAAATGCCACTCCTCTCCTTCAAGTCGACTTTGTCTTTACTGTTTCCAAGAAGATGTAGCTCTGTTCTCCATTGTAGGCTACTTTAAAACCTACGTTTTTAAATACTTTTTCTAGACTTCTCATATATCTGAAATCATATGGGATTACTATGAACTTATTGGGAGCCTCAGGTGCTTGAAGAGTAGTGGTATGTTTTAACATTTTCTTAGGCTTATGTCTATTTACTAATTTATGTACAAAATTATCATTATATCCATTACTTTTAGCTATATTTTTAATCCGATTCATTTCATTGTTAAAACGTTCTTTACTTAATGGAAAATTGACTAACCTGTGAGTTAAGAAATGAAATGTTGCCATTTTGTGTTGACGGCAATGAAATGAGTCGGATGTTATATACCTATCAGTATTAGTAAAATTCCTATAAATATCAAATTCTAATTTATCGAGATTTCGAATTACTAACATGTCGAGAAAAGGTAATTGCCCATTGTTCTGCTTTTCGTACGTAAAATTAATAGAAGGATATTTATTGTTTAATGTTTCTAAGAAAGCGTCCAAATTTTCTGTTTTAGTATCAAAAATAGCAAATATATCGTCTACGTATCTATACCACACCATTGGGAAATACTTGAGTTCTTTTTTGAATTGGGTTTCTAATCTACCCATATACAAATTTGCAAGGAACGAAGATAAGGAATTGCCCATCGCAGTTCCCTCAAGTTGTTTATATTATTTATTGTTGAACTGAAAAAAATTTTGATTGATAATATCAAAGTTTAGCTCATTAAAAAGTAAAACGCATAAAAACAAAAAAATCTCTTTATATACCAAGTTCCATGTACCGATTGTTCAAGTGTTTACATTGGTCAAAAATCACAATATCTGCAAAACCGGTTAAACGGCCACAAATTTGATAAAAAAAATACAAAAGCTTTAAGCAAAAATGAAATTCAGACTAATCATAAATTTAACTTTTCGGAAACCAAAATATTACAGACAAGAACATAATCAAAGAAAACGAGAATTCCTCGAGATGATCTATATTACAAAATCCGAGAACTCTATTAACGATAAAACCGATATAAAAAATCGAAGCAAACTATATCCTAACATCTTAAGCAATTAATATTGTAAAAGTGGTATATTAAGCATTTTGCACTCATTGAATAACTTAATAAATATAAATTTTAAAATGTCAAATAATAGTTTCTTGCAACAAATCTTTTGTTCACTACAAAAAGAAAGGAAATAATGAAAACATAAGTACGTAAATAACTCTAAACACATGCATTTTTGATAAATAAATATTCATTACCGTTTTAAG
This sequence comes from Kuschelorhynchus macadamiae, assembly GCA_030620095.1. NCBI lineage: Eukaryota > Metazoa > Arthropoda > Insecta > Coleoptera > Curculionidae > Kuschelorhynchus > Kuschelorhynchus macadamiae. Next base: position 368,055 of record JAUTXW010002738.1, on the reverse strand, counting down.
TGTGTAGTAGTCTATATGTGTAACATGTATTTTAAAAAAAATTTAATCATAAATATTATAATGTTGTGGATTGTCTTAAATAGGTTACAGGAATTTAGAATTCAAAATTATAATGGATAACACTAAACTCCCAAGGCAGCCACTTTATGTTGTTTTAGATAACTGATGAAGGCCATAAAATGGTCGAAACGTTCTAAAAAATAAAATTATCCAACATCCAACCTCAATGATGTGTTATAATGTGAACACTATTCCCAAGAGAGATTTTTTATAAGAATACAGTTTACGTGTTCAAGTAACCTGACATATATATATCTGGCAATAAATTGGAACTAATAAATTCACTTACTAATTGAACTGAAAGGCGCTCCGCTCACAGTAATAAAACGATCAAAACAAAGTTTCTATGAGAAAATTGCGCAGTAGCCGAAAGCACCTTCTCTTTAATGTTTTGAAAGCTGTTTTAAACGCAAAATAATACTTTAATAAATTATTTGAGACATAAAAACTCAATTATTATACGTTTAACCTTAATCACTCGTTTCTTTCATGCAAAACTTTTGATAAGGGTCGGTTAACTGAGGATAATGTTTCAAAACATTAGTGAAGGTCCTGAGCTAAATGATATATCTTGTACAGTGTCCCATTAAGGATGGTTAATACTCTTTCAGGTGTAAGTATAACAAAACGGGCCGCGAAGAATGGAAAGACTAATGTTGCCCGACACAAGACAAATTTTCAGCAAAAAGGTGTGAAATTTAATTTTAACGGAGAAATCTTGTCACTCGACCCTTTGCTCATATCGTATAGGACGAAAAATTTGTGTGGTTTTGAAATACTGAGATTTTTATACGGCAAACGAATTTCATTTCATAAATAAGTAAGTTTTTCTAGATAGAAGAAATAAGTTCTAGTTCGCGTAAAACTGTTTCAAGTATTTTACACGTTGAATTAATTTATCTGAATTATCGCAGAGAAACGTCTAAAAGTTATTCCAATTGCACGTGTACAGAATTATGTAGGCAGTAAAAAACTAAGATAGGAATGATTAAATGCAAGCGCCCACTAACCAGGACCGTACGCGCGGAATATAATAATATTTTCATTGTTATAAATGAAAGTACGTGCATTGCCCTTAGATGCACAAAACGCAGTGCTTGAATGCTAATTAAGGGCAAGCGCTCACTAGCCGGAGACGTACGCACCGCACGCGCCTAATGTGTTAACATTTACATTATTATAAATTAAATACCCCACATTATCCCAAGCCGAACGAAACGCAGTGCTCAAGTGCTAACGAATGTATATATTAATTTATTAAACGCGTGCGACGTGTACGGCTCCGGCCAATGGGCGCCTTAATGTAAATATGAATTTCTTCGGCGCGTGCGACGGACTACGAAATGATCTTCAGTAGCTATAGCTTTTAGAATTGATCTCAATTTGATAAACTGACGTAATTAAAAATATCTTCTATGAATGAAATGATAAAAAAAAACCTTATTGTCATGTAAATACTAATATAGCATTGTTATTTCTCGTGGTTATTTTATCCCTAAAATTAAAAAAATATATATATATATATATATATATATATATATATATATATATATATATATATACATATATATATGCATATATATATATATATATATATATATATATATATATGCATATATATATATATATATATATATATATATATATATATCTCAGTGGCCTATTAGAAGTATCTGAAAATCCAATGAATAGATTACTTTGAAAACTTGGCTCTAGCCATAGATGAACATAAACTCTCTTTTTACAAGAACTTAAATTGTGCGGTGTTGCTGCCTCTACCTTAAACAAGTGCAACATATGTTTTCTAAATGGAACGCCATTTGTTGCATTGCATTTGTGTTATGTTTCCTATACCTGCATTCAATTGTTTTCGAGAAAATGGCGTTTGAAAATTGACATTTTTGGCTCTTTGAAGCTCTGTAACTCCCAAACGACTTAACTTGCAACGAAATGGATTGCACTTTCGAATCTTGGTTTCTAGTTATCTATCACCTGATACTAATTTCTAATTTGGCAGTTTCAAATTTTCACACCTCCTGTCAAACTAGAAATTGGTGTGGGGAAATACATAATTAAAAAATGGGATAGAAAAGTGAAAAAATGTCGATTTTCAAGCTCCATTTATAATATAGCTAATATAGCATTGTTATTTCTCGTGGTTATTTTATCCCTAAATCTATTCAACTCCTATACGAGAAATATGTCTAATAAATCATTTAGATCTGGGGATTCATCAACGTCGAAAAGTTATTTAATTTGTTTTATTTCCATTTAGTGGGCTATCCAAATGAGATTAATGTTACGTATTCTCTGTTGCTCTGAAAAGTTTTATTTTGGAACCCCTAACCGAAATCAACGTGAGTTTATATTATGTAGGGTTGAATGGCTTGTAAGTATTGTAAGGATAAAAATTATTTGTACATATATCTGAAAAGTTATGGCCCATGAAATTCATGCTAGATCGGCAATAAATCATAGATATTACTCATCATTTTTCCCTCATCTCCAGTTTAGAGGCTATTAAGTCGGCAGCTTAATTCGATTTATTGACGTTAAATGACAAGTAACGAAAATTTAATCCCTTTTACCAATAGTTTTGGAATGATAGACGAATAGAAGAATTATTGTCACGAAACCCGCTGACATTTTTAGGCGAAATATTCAAAAGTAGATTATATATATATATATATATATATATATATATATATATATATATATATATATATATATATATATACATATATATATATTTTTATATATATATATATATATATATATATATATATATATATCTCAGTGGCCTATTAGAAGTATCTGAAAATCCAATGAATAGATTACTTTGAAAACTTGGCTCTAGCCATAGATGAACATAAACTCCCTTTTTACAAGAACTTAAATTGTGCGGTGTTGCCGCTTCTACCTTAAACAAGTGGCAACATATGTTTTCTAAATGGAACGCCATTTGTTGCATTGCATTTGTGTTATGTTTCCTATACCTGCATTCAATTGTTTTCGAGAAAATGGCGTTTGAAAATTGACATTTTTGGCTCTTTGAAACTCTGTAACTCCCAAACAACTTAACTTGCAACGAACTGGATTGCACTTTCGAATCTTGGTTTCTAGTTACCTATCACCTGATACTAATTTCTAATTTGGCAGTTTCAAATTTTCACACCTCCTGTCAAACTAGAAATTGGTGTGGGGAAATAGATAATTAAAAAATGGGATAGAAAAGTGAAAAAATGTCGATTTTCAAGCTCCATTTACTCGAAAACAGTTGGATTTAGATATAGGAAACATAACACCAAAAAGTGTTTAGATATATATATATATATATATATATATATATATATATATATATATATATATATATATATATATATATATATATATATATATATATATATATATATATATATATATATATATATATATATATATATATATATATATATATATATATATATATATATATATATATATATATATATATATATATATATATATATATATATATATATATATATAAACTGAACAACATAAAAAAAACGGGAGATTCATGAGATGATATGCATTAAAAAGACCCCTGAAGCAATCAACAAAGTCTGACATAACAAACCTGAGTAAGATTTATTACAAAGTAATTGGGTAGATAGGTTATAGTTATGTTATGTGTATGTATGTCTGTATGTGTGTATGTATGTATGTATATATATATATATATATGTATTTATACATATATATATATATATATATATATATATATATATATATATATATATATATATATATGTATATGTATGTATGTATGTGTATATGTATGTATATGTATATATGTGTATAATATGTCCCCCCATTTTTGTTTTTTCATTTAAAAATTTTTTGTTTTCTTCCTTTCAGAATAATCTCATACTAAAACATATAAAAAGAATTGTTTGATATCCATCATACTAATATTCCACCGAAAGAAAGCAATAACAGTATTTGAAATTTATTATATTAAATAAAAAACAAAAACACTCCAAAAATCATAAAGGTACATTATCAATCGGTATGATGCGGTGTCGTGTTGACCGATATTTTCACTTCCCAGTGCACGTCTATATATGTTACTGTAAATACGTCCAGTTTTAAGACCATTTTCATGTATTTGGTTTTATTTTTATATTGTGTTATGTTTGGCCAAGTATTATAGTGTGATGTATTTTAAACTTTGAACTAAATGGATTTCTGTTGTTTGTGATAAGTTAAATATAACCCGAAAAAATTTATTTCTGAAAAAAATAGGGTGGAGCAAGTATCTTCTCTTAACAAGGGGAAGTCTACAATATAAAAATATTTTTAATTACACAGGGTATTTCACAAAAGTGAGGTACTTAAGATTCATTTTTTGTAAATGGGACACCCTACATATTTTTAAAATGTTGGCTCTCCCAAAAAAATCTTTTTATATTAAATATTAATTTTTATTATTATTAAAGTATTCAAAAAATATCTAAATTTAAAAAAATCATGGTCGTCCATAACCTGCTATAACTTCTAACCTACAACGATTTCAATAAAGAAAAATTGTACCAAAGATAAGTATCTATCTAAGAGTTTAGATAACCGAATACCTAATAATTTTATACAGGGTGTTTTTTGCGAATATGCACACGTGGCAAAATTGAAACTAATGTCACACCATGTATCTTCTTTCACTTGTATTAAGGTGATCTTATACCTATCTTAATAGTTTCTTGCGATATATTCATCTTTACTAATAGTGTCGGTAAAAATGCATTAAAACATATTGATGTAATTTTAATCTAGTTAACCATGTTTTTTTTTTAAGAAATATACCGCAAACAATATTGTTCTTTCAATTTATCTGCCAGAAGTAAAAATTATTGTTGCAAACATTTTATATAATAACGCAACAAATTTAACCAATCATTTGATATTTATATTAAGTAGATACACAACTTTTTATATAATAACGTAGGTTCAAATTTAAACAATCATTTGATATTTATATTAAGTAAATACACATAGTTATTTTTAAAAAAAAATCTAGTAAGATATAACAAATGAAAATGCCAATGAATTAAAAGAGTTCGTTGTAATAATAATCAACATCAAACAGTTAACGAACAAATTTAATTCAGTCTACACATTTAATTTTTCCGGAAATACACAAAAATCATAAGTGTACATTGCAGTTGTAATTATTCATGGTGGCTGTAATCAACATATTGTAGTGATAATAATAGAAAAGGAATGTCAGAAGAGACGCTAAATAAGGAAATATCATTTTATGCAGTAACAAGTTTTGTATTATAAAAATAAAATAAAATTAAACAACTTAAATTATAACAAAAAATTAAATCCCTTAATGCAAGTAATTAGGAGTTGAAAATGTCTACCGTTTTCTTGAACACATAGTTCAACACGTCTTTCGAATGGGCTGCTTAAATTTCGATACATGGCAACACTAATATTTGTAAAACAATTTTATGCAGTAACAAGTTTTGTATTAAAAAAATAAAATAAAATTAAACAACTTAAATTACAACAAAAAATTAAATCCCTTAATACAAGTAATTAAGAGTTCAAAATGTCTACCGTTTTCTTGAACACATACTTCAACACGTCTTTCAAATGGGCTGCTTAAATTTCGATACATGGTAACACTAATATTTGTAAAACAATTTGTAATCCTGAAATTCGTGTCTTCCTTTGTTGTGGGGGGTATTTTGTACACTTCTTCTTTAACATACCCCCATTTGCTGAAGACCATTTTTGTAAGATCTGGCAATCTAGCCGGCCACGAAACAGGTCCACCTTTTCCAATGTAACGATCTGGGTATGTTTGATCTAAAAATGTTCTGATATGCCCTGTAGATGGACTGGGGAACCGCATTTCATTCAGCGTTTCATTTGGTATTTGAGCTTTTGCTAAAAAAAATGGCCCAGTTACGTGGTTACCTAAAATACCTCCCTAAACATTTAATGACTATCGAATTTGGGAAGTATATCTTACCAAACGTGAATTTTCTGTTGCGTAGTAAGTTCCAAATAGCACCAAATGAGGAAAATTTCTTCTTTCTCTTATTTTGTTTTGAGCTCACAGACAATACTCCAGTTTTCTTTGATAGTCTTCGGCTAACAGTCAGTGGAGTAATAATTGACTGTGGTATGGATGCATTTTATTAGCTTTTAAGTATTCGCTGAAGCGTTCTTCGTCCAACATCAACCTGCCGAAAAATGGTTCATTGTCCAACATGCGGATTTTCGGTGACTGCTAAAAGTACATTTAATTGATTTTCTTCAGTTTGAGAACGTTATTCTCGGTTATTTTTATTATATTCCACACTACCAGATCTTTGGAAACGCTCCAGAAGCTTTTCGAATGCTCTTCTTTCAGGTTGGTGTCGCTCGAGATACCGTTGCTGATACAATCTTTTCGCTAAAAGCGCATTCTTCTTACTAGCTCCCAATACAAAAACCATATCAACCATCTCGTCTTGTGAAAAATTAATTATTTTAGTTTGAAACTAAACTATATTATATAACATTAACAACAGTAATTTTTGCCACTGACAGATATATTGAAATAACCAACATTTGACGTACTTTGACGAATAATTTCTTTTCTTTAATAAACATGGCTAACTAGATACAAATTACATCGATGTTTTAATACACAATAACACAATTAATAAAAATTAATATATCCCAAAAACTATTAGAGATAGGTATAAGACCACTTTATTAAAAGTAAAAGTGGACTAATAACGGAACACGATAGGGTAGTTAAATACAGAGTGCGCCTTTAAAAAATCAAAGAAAAAAAGACAAGTTGGCATATTTGCAACAAACACCCTGTATAAAATAATTAGGTGTGCAGTTATCTAAACTCTTATTTAGACATTTATTTTCTTTGTAGGTTAGAAGTTATAACAGGTTATGGAGGATCATAATATTTTTTGAATGACTTGGCAACGTAGAAACAAAATGCAAAACCAAATATTGTGTTATATAGAGAATTTCTTGGGAGATCCAAATATTCAAAAATATATGGTGTCCCATTTAAAAAAAGTAGTTGATTCTTAGGTACCTCACTTTTGTGAATATATATATATATATATATATATATATATATATATATATATATATATATATATATATATATATATATATATATATCAGATCACCAATTTGTAGAGGAGAGAAAGTGATAATGATAAAGTAAAAATTATGTTCGTCTGTCATTTCAACTAAGCCTACAATTATAGAAAAACTAAAAAAAAAAACACATAAATGGTTTCTCTATAATTGTAGGCTTAGTTGAAATGACAGATGAAAATAATATTCACTTCATCATTGCCACTTTCTCTCCTCTACAAATTGGGTTGGTTAGTTTTTCGATCCGACGTTTCGGTCTCGGGCGACCATCAACAACTTTTTTAATTTTAATATGGTACCTGGATTTTTTCTTTCACTATTCGATACCTTTTATAACTTTAAATTAAATTATGATAAAAAAGTCATATCATACTATTTCATTTATATATATATATATATATATATATATATATATATATATATATATATATATATATATATATATATATATATATATATATATATATATATATATATATATATATATATATATATATATATATATATATATATATATATATATATATATATATATATATATATATATATATATATATATATATATATATATATATATATATATATTTATATATATGTATATATATATATATATATATATATATATATATATATATATATATATATATATATATATATATATATATATATATATATATATATATATATATATAAAAATCGATAAAAATGCGCTCTTACACATCTTTACCAAAAGTTCTTGGCCGGAAAGCATATATGTATAATAGCAGAAATATATAATTTCTGCTATTATGCTATATATATATATATATATATATATATATATATATA